>JAQIXB010000214.1:0-22410 GCA_034697405.1 Mesoplophora pulchra | reverse complement strand
ATTTAATACATTAATATTATAATTTTTATCATTAATTGAAAATTAAATATTTTAATAAAATGTATTTTCTCATTTTAAATTCAAATAATTAATTATGTTTTTAAAATAATTAATGATAAAATGACAGATTTAAATGATAAAAATATAATTAAAATAATATATTTTTGTAATTTATACGTAATTTACTTAAATTAAAATTATCTAATGACGAATTATAAAAAAATTTGGCTCTAATTAAATACTATGTCAGCATTTTTAATTTAAGCACTTTATTATGCACGAAATTTCTTTAAATAATAATTTTAATTATTAAATAATTCATTTTAAGTCTAAAATTACGAATGTGCATATTAATAGTTTTATATATGTTCATACATTAAATATTCATATTTTATTATTAATATAAATATCAATGTTTTAATCGTATATACACTTTTATCTTATATTAGTTTAATTTTTGAATATGCATGTATTATTATTAAAAAATAAAAAATGAAATAAATTTATTAATAAATCATAATGTGGTATATAATAATACATTATAATTAAAAATGATAATGAATGCAATACATGTATAAAAATGCATTATAAATTAATTTTAAATCATACTGTATATTTAATGGTAAATTATTAAGTTAATTTCAATTAATAAACACTTTTAATGCATTAAAATTAAAGATTATGCCAAAATTTTAAAAATAAAATTCATTTTAAATGTTAAATTAATGCTCAAAACTTTCGTGGTTATGCCATGGGATGTGTGACATTAGTGATGTAAACACATTTTAAAGAATACTTTTTATTTAAATCATTTTTAACATATATTTAGTTATAGCATTGCACCATAGTGAAAAGATAAAATTGTGCATTAATCAAATAAAGCATTTTACATAAACATAACGTTTTACCACACCTTTGGGCTCATCTTTTATGTTAAAATATTATGAAATCATTAGAGATATGCATTTCGGGGAATTTAAATGTCACTTTAGATATGTTTTCGAAACAAATTTTAAGTTTTTAGGACAAAAATCGAAGAAAATTTTTAAAAAAAATTTATAATAAACTGCTTAATAATGATAATTCAAAAAATTAAACAAATTAAGTATTATCAAATAAATACCTAATTATTTAAACTTTTTAGAACTTTTTTTACAAAATTTTGTAATTATTTTACCACGAAAATATTGAAAAAATGTTGTTGATTTAGAAAAATTAAGAAAATGTTAAACAAAGTCAAAAGAGGGCTTAAACATGTTTAAATTTTTAAAAAAATATTTAATATAATAATAGAAATGACATTTTCAGAGCGGTTTTAAAAATTTAGTTTTTCGGGGCATTTCAGGAAAAATGCATTTTCTAAAACGTCATTATTTTTAATCCTAAGGACATCGTTAAAATAGCATATTACAATTTTCGGATCATTCTGTTTTTTAGGACTGTCCCGAAAAGGCACATCTCTAATAATGATAAAGTAAAGTAAAACATGTCTTATAATACATTATATAAAAGGCCCTATGCTTATATTTTACTGATAAATGAACACATTACTTAATTAATGTCCAATTTTATCACCTAAACCGTTATGTAAATTATTATATTAATAATTTTATCATTATATATTATCATATGATATAATACAAAAATGCTTTTTAGTAATTTTTTATGTAAATTTATACACATCCCCGATCATAATAATGAAAAAATGGAAAGAATGGTACCGTTTTCCATGACTCTGCGGAGTCGTTTTTCGAGCATCGCCGCCTCTTTATCTATTTGATTCTCCTCTCGATCTATGGCTTCCAATTCATTGCTAACGTATGACGATGATGACGAAGAAGACGCTGATGACACCGTATTCTTATTATTCATTAAATTATTATATAATGATACTTTTAATGAATTTTCAGAATCATCATCATTTTCATTTCCATTAATTTCATTCTCTGCAAATGTATCGATTAAATAAGAAATGAATTAAAAATTTTTAAAAATTTTGAGTTTAAATTAAAAAATTAAATAATTGTGACTAAAAATTCAAAAATGCAAAGAATGGTCATGCTCACCGTTTTGCTTACGAAATTGGTAGAAATTAAAATGACGGATTTTGCCTATGGTCGAAAATAATGGTGCAAAAAACATAAAAAATAATCACATGCACATTCCATTATTATAATTATTAAATTATATTTTTATTAAAATTAATGTGATTTCACTCATTTATTAAAATGATTAATATGTTATGATTATTATTATTTTAAATGCATTCTTTGAAATAAAAGTCTCTAAATTTATAAAACGTATATTTTTATTTATGACTAAAGATAAATTTAAATAATAAATGACAAAATAAATAAATAAATTCATATCAATTTAAAAATGAAATATAAAATCACATCATTTAAAATAATTATATTCATTCATAATAACTAAAAATGCGCATCAAAATTATTAACATTTTTAAAATAATTTATAAATATAAATACTAAATATTTTTAAGAAATAAATTAATTTAAAAAATAATCAGTAAAATCAATAATATAATTTATTATAATTAATGATACTAACCTTTGCGCGTACCCACCATTTTATTATTTAAATTGGTACTATTAACAGTACTAGTAACAGAAGAGTTATTAGTGTTAATGCTTAGAATGGTGTTATTAGTATTCGTCGGTGAATCGATACTCGACCATTGCATAGGGTTAATTCCCTGACGTGCCTCAGCGATGAGTCTTCGGGCGCGTTCACGCAATTGCTTTTGTCTCTCCGCTTCTTCCTTTACCATAACATGCATATTAATTTATTATTAGTAATTATTAGTAATTAATTATTAGTAATTAATTACTTCAGTCAATTGTCTCAAAGGCTGTTGATTATTCTTATTGTTTATCGCTTCATTCTTTGCATTTTCCAAAAGTTTACGTGCACGTTCTTTAAGTTCCTCCTCTCGTGACAATGGTCTCTTTAAAAATATTTAATAATTAAATTTTTACATAATACTAATATTAAGTATAACTAACCCGACGGGGGTCAACTAATAAGGCAGGTCCACTCGGAGCTGAATGTGCTCTTTGTAAACGAAATGCTTTTGTTGGAGACAGATCTAATAGTCCTGGTGCTAGTTCCACAGGTTCTGTCATTCGGGAAAGTCCCGAATGCATTGAGCCGCTATTATTAAGTGAATAATCGTTATTTAATCGGTTATTCAAAGGCGTCGGTGAAGACGATGATGATGAAGATGATGATGATGATGGTGACCTTTTAAATGCATATTGAATCGGTCTTCGTATGGGTTCTTTAATGCGCTGCATTTTATTAGATTCATCATGATCAGAATTTGAAGGTGTACTCGCACCTGAAGAATTCTGATGATAAAGTTTACCTGAAAATATAAACATCATGTATTATTTAATATAATAACATAAAAATGGACATTTGCCTTTTAAGTTATTAGGACCGAATTCAATTTCTTCATCAGAATCAGAATCAAAAGGATATAACAATTGTTTTCGTGTCATAAGTTTAGGATTTTCTTCAGATGATTGTGGTATTTTAGCGATCACTTTTTGATCTTTGTCATTATTATTATTATTTGATGATGATATTAGTTTTTTAATATCCATTAATTTACCATTTTTTAATTTTGAAAATGTGAATTTCTCTTTTTTGATATGATGGAACGATGTGGGGGATGATGCTGATGATTCATGCGATGATAATGTCTGAGTGATTATTTCATTATCATCTTTTTCGTCATTCATATTAAAAGCGGCATTATCAATGGCGATTTTGCATATGGGACTAGAATTTGCTTTTTCACTATTATCCGATTGTAATTGAGCATTCGAATTATTTTCCTGATGATGGTCGACATCATCATATTCTAAATCAGATTCTAAATCACTATTCTCTTCGTTTTCGATGTCACTGTCCTGTTCCCCGATAGTGTACATCGATTCTTTGGCAGTTTCACCGATTTGATGGACATGCATCATTTGTCCGGTAAAATGGGCTCTCATTTGGTATAAGTACGTCATAACAGACAATTTGTCGGGCACGTCTAACATCACCATGTCAGAAGGCTCTATCAGTTTGGGAATTCCCAATCTTTCCGCAGTGTCAAAAGCCTTTTTGCAGTTTCCTTTAATATCATATGGCGATAAACTGCTAAAGTTAATCAGATCGGGTCTAAAGTGATCAATCACAGCACAAAATGCCATTCCATTGCGCCATGATGTTGTCATGTTTGTCACTTTAACACCATGATATCCCTCTGTAACTTTCTTACACCATTCCAACAGATCCTCCGTCGATGACACTGCAGGAACATGATCTTCGGGAGACCCCAATGAGTTATTAGCCCACGAATAAGTTCCTGATCCGGGAGATGATATCAAAGTTAATATGCTATCACTTTCTTTGTGATTATCATTATGATTATCATTTTCAATGATAGTTTTAGTTTCATGTTCAATTAGTAGCCCGAATTGTGATGCTAGTTCACTTATCTTCTCACTCGATATTTGACTATCTGATGGTATTATATGCTCATTATCATCGAAATCATCCAAATTACCGATATCTTCAGGCGGTTTAATGCTCATTAAACTCGCGATACTTTGCATATCCTCATCCCTAAAAATAAATTGTTCCAAAATTTTAGTTTACATTTCGAAATTTATTTTTATATTTATTGTATATATACAATGCATTTGACTATAAAGTATACTGTGTGCAATGCGCAGCTGCATGTTTTAAGCATTAGATAAATTGACATAAGCATACTTATGCAGCTGCGCGCTGCACACAGTATGCTTTATAGTCAAATGCACTGTATATATAACATGTACATATGTATATATTTTAAATATTTTAAGCATTCTCAAAAATGTAAATAAAAAGTTTAAAATAAATATATTAAAAGATAAATTTCATCGTAAAACCCTATAATATAAATAATAAACATATTCAATGTTAAAAATGTATAAAAATAAACTTTTATCGCAATGTATACATTCATACACATATAACTCAATTCACTTGTTTAATGCTATACAATTATTTGTATTTAAAATTATAAAATGCAAATTATTAATAATTATAAATAATTAATTAACATAATTAATAACAATCATAAATCATGTTAAATTAATTTTCATTTAATAAATAATATATTATAATTAATTAATTAATTTTTTTAGGAAATGACATTTGATAATGACATACATGTATATGCATATTTTAAATATGAGCAAAAAATATAATGATAAAAAATATATGAAATATTTAATGATAAAATATTTTATGATAAATTTATAAAAAATTAATATAACGAATTTCACAATTAATACCATAGAAAGAGTAATTATTGTGAAATTCGGTGTAATAAAATAAAGTAACTGAAAGTGGACATACGTGGCTTTTCCCTCTTTAAGAAACTGACATGTTAATGTGAACGTAATTTGAGAATCGGTAACTTTTTTAGAGTGCGCATGTAATGGCATTTTAGTGATTTCATGCTGCAGTGGCACCGTATTTGCACCGTCGGCATATCGGCTCAGGTTAAGTGTCGCACACGCCACTTGACGATGGTGACCATTATTAGACACATCCTCAATGGCGATGGTCCATTCCTTATCATCGTGTTCGACATTCCTCTGATCGCGGAAAAGCGTCACCTGAAATTCGAGTATTTCCGGTACGGACCAAACGACCAAACCCCGGTACGGGTTACGTATCGACGGTTCCCATACCTTCGGTTGTGTCGAATATCGGCGATTGCGTCGCGCTAATATCACACATAATTTATTCGGATGCCTTTACAATGAACAAATTATTATTATATTAATATTTTATTTAAAATTAAAATATATATGAATATAAAATCATTCTTTAATTTATTCATAATTAAAATTCTTTATTATAAAAGAATAGCATTATTTATAACATAAATTCATATTTAAAAATAGATTCATATGAATGTGGCAATGATATGATATTTAAAAATAACAGAATATTTCAGTACAAAAAAATACCATCATAATGATGATGATTGAAAACTCTGTTCGTTAATGACACATTCTTATTTTAAGATTCAGAAATAAATGGTCATTTTAATGTATAAATATAAAGTGTGTTTAACTTAAAAGTATACTAAATGCTAACTAAACATTTATATGTTAAAAAATTGAATATAACGGATGCATTTTTTAAGGACTAAAAGCGTTATCTAAAATTAGATTAGGTTATGATAGCATAGGTTAAGTTCAATTTCATTCTGTAATGTTAGGTTATGTTAAATCAGATACATTCATACATATCCCATTAATTACGGTCATATCATATATACAATAATATTTCAATAAAAAACTGTACACAATAATTGAGTATACATTTAAAGTGAACACCCTGTATATGAACATACCATTTATTAGATCCTTCGACCATTAGTTCATGGATCATAACGGAGAATCGGAATTTTGTCGCACATTTATTTACGCGCTGTAAACGTTTCCACACTGAGCTCATTATGGTATTTAATTTTTATATTAATTTAACATTTAAAAGATCATTATTTTAAAGTCATAACATTCAAACATTTTATAAAAATTACATTTAAATTCATTATTTTCATATGATATATTTAAATAAATATGAACGTCATTAAAATCCATGGTAAAATAATAACATTGATACTGTGATATAAATGAGCATTTTACTTAATGCGTGATGATGATGCGCGTGCGCATCATATCATCATTGTTTATTTTGAAATTCAATTATTTAAATCGCATTTAATTAATAATATGTTTAAAAATATTTACATATAATCAATTAATAAAATGAATTAAATTTGCATTTTAATAAATTTCAAATAAAAATGTAATTTAAGAAAATGGGCTATGGTCTAATGACGCAAAATATTTTAAATGAAACAAAAGGAATGTGCAGTTATTTATTGCTTAAAACTGTACATAGTTTTTTAATACAAAAATTTTAAAACATTTTTTTATTAAATTTTTTCACTTTAATTTTCTTTTTATTTAAACGTTTTCGCGGTTCAATGATATTTCGTTTCTGAACACTTTTAAATCGATCATGCAATAGATTTCCTTCGACTTTCAAAGTCCTCAAAGAGCCGTTTAAATCTTCCGCTAAATTCAGTTCAATATCGGGCTCTTCGTACTTATGACGGCTCAGGTTTTTCGGTTCATATTTCTTTAATTCCATTCTCTTCAATTTTCGTGCTTTTCTTTCGGCGGATAATTTTTCGGTATTAATTATCTCTCTTTTGATGCTTTTTAAATGAAAGATTTTATTGATCCTCCGATTGTTTAGTTTTTCATTTTCAATCATTTTTTTAAATTTTTTTTCTTTAATTTCTCTGTGGCGTTTGGCTTTAGTTTTCTTTTTATTATTCACAACTTTTGTATGATCATCATTATCTTCATCATCGTCGTTATGTTTATTTTTATCATCATCATTTTCATCATCACTTAATCCTAATCCGTGAGACATTTCCTTAATCCATGATGCTTCATTCGGAGCGTTCTCTTTCGTGGGAAAATAATCGTCCATAACCCTTTGTAAATGACGCATTTCTTTCACTTTTTCCATTTCAATGGAATACGCTTTCGAAAGAAGAAACTGATGATCATCATATGATGGATTATACGATGCTCCCGCATGAGGCACTTCAATCGCCGGTAATTCCGATGGTTTTTGGTACCGATGTTCGGGCACTTTCGGAGGGTTTAAACCCATTAATTCCAATTGAGTATCGGATAATTCTTTTAATTCATCATTCGATTCATCTTTACTTTCATCATGACATTTGGAATCATCATTATTCCAAATATCATATGCTTCAAAGTTAAGAATGGGATCGAATTTTCGTGTTTTTATTTTTTCGGACATATCTTTGGCTCTTTTCATTTGAGTTTCTATCTGAGGCCATCGGTTTCTGAATTTCTTTTCATTATCCAAAAATGGCATTTTCTTATTTTTAGGGCCGTCTTTTAATTTGTATGGAATCGGCACTTTCGATTGTGGTGCCATATTCTTAAAGCATTTCAAATCCGATATTATGTCTTTTTTCTTCGATATTTTCACATTTTTTTCATTTTTTTCATTTTTTTCAATGCCTTTTTTTTCGATTATGAATAATTCAGCATCGGTCTTTTCAGATAATGCTCCTCTAAAGTCAATATATCATCATTAATTAAACATTTTTACATTAAATGCCAAAGTTTTATTTAAACATTCAAATAAATGACATACTTAATTATGTAAATATATACGAATAATTATTATAATTAATAAATTAATGGTAAATAAATGCTAAAAAATACCCGATTCTTTCGTCAAAACGTTGATCCTCCAGAAACTCATCGATTTCTGTGATGTCCGTATGTTTCCGCCATGATTTTTTACGGTTTTTATTTATTTTTTTATTTTTTCTTTTTTCTGACATTTTAGTTTTAATTATATTTTAATCATAATATAATTAAATATTTAAAAATTAATATTAAATTTTTGTAAATATAATGATATAATGAAATGCGTTACATGTTTACACGTGTTTTTCACTTTTAAATTATGAGACCATAGATGCCGTCACAAAGCACTTTCTCAATGAGCATAGTGCTCCGTTAAAGTTAATGTTTAAAACTCTTTTTAAACATTTTAAAAATGTTTTTTAAAACATTTAAATGTTTAAAAAAATATTATTTTATTATGTTTAAAATATAAATATTATATTTTTATTTTATTTAATAAAATGCATAAAATATTTAGAATATCATTATGTAAATGATAATTATGCATTTAGAACATTATCATTTTTTATCCGCATTTTTCACATTTTAATTTCACTTTAAATTTAAGGTCATGTCTAAGGTCATGTTTAAGGTGAGGTTAAATGTGATGATATGAAAAGCGCGTCTATGCTCAGAATATAAAAGAAATCGTAAATAATATGTTTATATGTTTTTGAAACGCTCAAATTATAGGTATCACTTCCGAATACCAATGAATGAATGAATTTAAAATGAGATTATTATACATATGTATATATGATTAAAGAAATAATAATGTTTATGATAATATATGTAAATATATACATTTAAATCATATAAATACATAATTAAGAAATTTTTAAAAATAATATATTAATTTTTTTACGCATAAACATAAACGTCATTATTTTCTAACCCAAAGATTCATGTGTATTTTTGAGTTTTTTTAGTGAATAACACACATGCTCAATGTTTGTAAATAATACATTTAAATGTACACATGACACATGTGTATTGAGATATTTTTTTAAAAAAATATTCTTAAAAATTATACTCTATTTTTATGTATACCTTTTAAATGAAACTCATGATTATCGAAAAAAAATTTAAAAAATGATATTTTAATCTTAAGATTTTTCAAAAAAAATCAAAAATATTTTATACAAAAAATGTCGAATTTTAAATTATTGACTTTCGACGCTATGAATACATTGATTCATTTGAAATCATCGATCGGACATTTGTATCTAAACACCGCACGAATTTATAACCCAAAAATACGAAATGATTCGATGCATCAATTATCACATGCGTTTAAAGATGTGTTCAGAGACATGAAAAAGAAACATCCCAATTATGGGCTATGCTCAGGAATGACATCACAACAATGGTGGTCTCAGATCGTAATGAATACATTTCGATGCGCGAATTATTCTTCGGATGAAATGAGTGATAATGAATTGAAATTTGTGGCGAATCATTTGTTTAAAACATATGCATCTTCAAATTGTTGGATCATCAATGATCATGTTCATGATGTATTATCGTATTTAAAAAATAAACATCATCATCTAAAGATTGGAATACTCTCGAATTTCGATGAAAGATTAGAGACCATACTTTTAGGTTTAGGATTAAGACATTATTTCGATTTTATAATCACATCATACACTGTTAAACATGAAAAACCTGAAAAAGCGATTTTTGATTATGCATTAAAACAGTGTGATGATCCATTAACAGATGGAAAAAGTGCGATTCACATCGGTGATGATGTACTTTTGGATTATTCCGCAGCGAAAAGTGCCCTTTGGAATGCACTTTTAATTAAAAGTACACCTTTAGACGATTCTCTCTTAAATTATGTGAATAAAAATGACATTTTAAATAATTTAAATGATATTAAAACGCATCATTATTTTCAATAATTTTATTTATGATTAAATTAAAAAATGTAAAATATAAATTATGTAATAAAATATATTAATGATCTATGGTTTTTGATTTGCATAAAATATTAATATTGATATACGTCTTAATATACAATAATTGTATGTGAGTGTAACGCACGGCGGTATCATTGTGGAAACGGTGAAATTATCAATATAATGTAAATTTCTTATTATTATGGTATTAAATGTGCAAATAACTAAAGTACAAAATATATGATGACACAAAATTTTAGGACCAAATATATCATTATCTAATTATTGAAATTTGCAATTTTAGTCCGTTATTCATATCCTTTGATTCGATTTTAGCAGAAATTTGTTATCAAAAAATATTTCTTTAAAAATGTTTGTAATTTTTTTAGAGTTTAAATAAATTAATTTTTACATATTTAAATACTACTGTATGTTTAGAGGTCTATTAAATGATATTCCACTTTTGGCATATATTGCATAATGACATAATAATGCAAATGATTTATTTAATAATAATAATTAATTTAATATTCAAATCTCTTAATTAAAATCAATACTTAAGTGTGCACAGTAAAAACACAGACATATAAAATTATATATTATTTACTTAATACTAAATTATATATAAAATATATTAAAATGTATGGAAAGTGCTATTCAAAGTATAGTGTATTATAATGATGTTATCCATTTGAGAGCTGAAACATTACTTAACTTTCGTTCGTCTTTAGCTGAACATTAATGTCACAGAGACTTATACTAAAGTAATGTTCTCTCTGTACACTCATCTCTAATGTGACTAAAGGAATGCGTCTCAACTTTTTCATGTTCACTTTCCCATTACCATCGCGTGAATATGATACTCCGCGTGTATTAAACTATAATGTCATAATAATTATTACTGACATTTTTTAATATTTTAAAGCTATAAATTCCTAAAATAAATTATTAATTTATATTATTAAAATTGCTATTTACTTATAAATTATCATAATAAATATATCCTATGGTAACTTAACATTGAAACTATATAGCATGCGATTGCATTCCGTTCCCATATAGTTTCGATGTTATGTTGCCATAGGATAATTATTATCATTTCATTATAATTAATATAATTATTTAAATAATAATGCATATTTAATATATTTTAATATATTAAACTATAGCCTAAAAGATGCTTCGGGTCACTCTGTATAGGAACGGACTTTTTCATTTATCCAATAAAATTCTCGCATTTAATTAAAACATATAATAAACATGCTCATTCATTTGCGGGAAATTCCACTTTTTAATAGTGAGAGATGTTTATGAGAATCTAAAAAATAATCACAGATTATGTAATAACAACTTATTTAAGAACCATTTAATGTTTCTGTTTTTTTATTTTTGGGTTTTGTTTAAAAATTGCTTTTTCTATTTTGGGTATACACACTGCAAAGGTGCGTAATGGAAAACTTTTTAAGTTTTAACGTTTTTAACTTTTTAAAAAGATGGACATTGATTTTCTATGGTAATACTCGAAAAGGTGCGGAATATTGTAAAAATTGTAATAAACATCAGTATAAAATATTTAATTTTAAATTAGATTTTTAAAATATACAGTAAAATCTATAATAATAATCTCAATTATTCCCTGTATTTGCGCACATCAGATTTTCCAATGCGCATCTTTACAGATCGTTTACCACATTTTGTCATTTTTTCTCAATTTATTCTAAATTTTAGCACATATATAGTTAATTTCTTATTACTTTTTTATTATATTATTTGACATTTTTCTTAAATATTTATTGAAATGAACGGAATGAGGATCAACACAGAGTTTAAATATACATATTGATTGCGATTTATTATTACCAAAAATCATATCTTTAGACATTTACCATGTCATACTGATGCATTTGGTAATTATGAACGCTCAGATTTTTCCGTTCATACTTTTTTAGTTCTATTTTCTTCAGTTTTTGTACTTTTCTTTTATTTAATATTTACAAAATATTCGATTGTGAATGATCATGTTTATGATGTTATTTTATTTATAAAACACCATCATCTTAACATTGGAAAATTCTCTATAAATATAATTATATTTTATTTAATATATAATTAAATAAAAAAAATAAATATAAATATATATTAAATTTAATGTTATACTAAATTCATAGATTAAAGATTTATGGTCAATGATTTGCATAAAATATAAATAAATAATGATATAAAAATGATATTTTTCGATATATTTAAAGATAATAAAAAACATACATTTTATCAGATGAATAAATCATAAAACAATAATCGGAATAATTTTAAGCGAAAGATTCATTCATTCATTAAAATTGCGATTCAATTGATAATGACCGTATTAATACATAAGAGAATAACACAGACATTACGGCATCGGCACAACAAAAGGCAATGCATATTCTTCAATTCACTTTAGTGTTACTTTAGCGTTATTTTACTATTAACTTTAGTATTACTTTAGTATTTTTAAAGTTTAGTCCAATGAATGTAGTGATGCATGATACTAGTTCATGATACAAATGTATATAAAAAACTGAGCCCAATTAACTCACACCCCTCCGTTTCAAAAGCCTCAATTTACATGATCGTAATGAAGATAATGATGACTATGCCCTTGAAACAGTACCGTTCCCATCATTATCACAAATGTACTAAAACATAATACTAAAGTGGACGGACGTGACCCTCGCCATGGGGGGAACTCTATACTCTGTATACTCTGTATACTCTGCTATTATTGTACAATGTACAAATATACCTGTGCTTAACACAACACTTGTATTGTATATACTTATGTTTGAGTATTAAAAAGCTCTTCACTAACATCGGACTAAAGTCAAATGTGGTTTCTTATCCCACGCATGTATCTCTAATAAACAGATCTCATCACATGAGATTCATGAGAATTTTTTCCATTATTTTAATCAAAAATTTTTACTTTTATTTAAATTATACTTTTAATGAATAAATTATTCGCTTAAAAAATAAGAGAATATATAAGAAATGCCATTGAAACATGTTTTATTAATTAGAAAATTTGAAAATAAAACTTTTTCCATATGTGATGATAAAGTTTAAGTGTGAATATTGTAATGATTTGAAAAGTTTTTAGTTAAAAAGTAAATCGTTATTATTATACGCATCAATGAATTTCAATTGAATTTAAATAACAGTGAAAGCGTATGATTCATATGAATCAATTTTAAAGCCGCATATTTTTATAATTATAATTCATATGTAATTTTCGTATAAAAATAATGTTCAATTATTATGGGAAAAAATGATTAATGATTTCAACTTTTTTATGGTCATATTGAACTTTGTTCGTTAGGGAATGGCGCATCGAATTTCAATAGCAAATGCTATGATGAACACATTGATGCGGTGAGTGCATTATGAAACTATGTTCATCACTCTCATGTACACTTAACATTACATTATAATATTAAAGTTATACCATTCTATGTTAAGTGCAATTAAATACCACGATAGTGAACACACCAACAGGTGTCACGCGAAAGAGATACGGACAAAGAAACAATTATGGGAAAAGTTTACTATTTTTATGTAATAACTTTATGAACACTGTGTTTATACGCACACATATCTTTATTATATTATTTTTGAAGTCTAAGAATTCATGTTCCATGTTATAAACTTTAATAGGGCCACCATCAGTGTATAATCAACAATATTATAGTATTGAATAGTATTGAAAGTATCAATCAACGAGCATCAACTAGTTACTAGTGCTTCACTTCATCACTAGTGCTTTGCCCAACAGGATACAAACGCTAAAAAACTAATCATCGCATCGGGTGTTTACAGGTAAATAATATACGATTATTATTTTATATGAAATAAATTTCATTCTCTCATTTCAATACATTTATAATCATTGTGTACGCTTTATTTGTTTTTTACTTTTATTTTTATCATTTAATTGTAAAATAAATCACAGAATTTAAAAGTCATTTAATAAAAATTTAAAATTTAAATGAACATTTAAGTTATGCAAAAATTGCATTTAACCCCCGCCCCCCGCACCCCCCAAAAGCGGATACGATTTTATTAATTTATGTATTAATTCTCATATAATCGTGAAAAAAACTTAATATTTAACAATTTATGTATTAACTAAATGCATATTAACTTTATTTATCATTAGAATATAATAAATTTATAATTTTAATTAATTTTGTAACTCTTAAAACATATTATCATGTAATTAAGAATGTATACTAATGCTAGTAATTTCTACTATGCTCATAATATTAGATGCTTAAAGTTATATACAGAAATGAATGACCGCCTAACAATTTCTTAGAAATATCATTTTTGAAAAATGAATATTATATGCATTTTTAAATATATATAATTATAATTTAATTAAATTTAAGATTATAATTTTTATGGTTTCAGTTAATTATTTTTTGTTTTAAATGTATAAAAATATTAATATATTAAAATTTAATTAAAAAATGTTAAAATTAAAATTTTTAATGAAAAAATTATTTAAAAAATAACGCATATAAATACAGTATATTTTTATCATATATTTTACCATTATATAAATTTAGTATAAAATACGAGCGCCTCAAATATAAGAGATAAAATTTTTATAAAAAATGCATTGTATATTATAATAAAATTTTTTCATTCATAAATTTGAATATAAATTTAAAATTTGGGTCCATTGACATAAGAGTTTTAATCCGCGACTAATATGTTTTGACATGAAAATAATGCATTTTAAATTAAATATATTTAATTCTAAAATATATTTAATAAATATTCATTGAAAATTAAATGATTAAATATGATGAATTTAAAAATTTAACGGATATTACAGCGATTAATTTAAAAGTGAATGAAATTAATTGAATATATTATAATTTAATACATTTAACCCATAGATTTATGTTCATTTAAATGGCAAATTATAGTGCATTAATGATGAATATTCGATGGTAATGTTATAACTCCGCAGTGTTCAATTATTGTGTTAAATGAAAAAGTAATGAAAGAACAGGCGCTATGGTCTAATGATGCGCAATATTCTTCCATTGTAAATTGCATTGTAAATTCCATTGTAAAACTGAATAAAAGCGAAAGTGTAACACTTTCTAAAGTATGACCACGATAGTTTCTCCGATTCAAAGATTTGAAAGTGCACCGTCTTTGAATATTAATAATAATATACCACAGTCTCAAAGTATTAACAATAATGAGACGCCTTTGAGCGTTTTGAGCGTTTCGAGCGTATCGCACGTTTCAAATCCTTCTCTTATATCCCAACAAAACGGTGATGATGAATTCGATCCCATTCATTTGAGAGATGTCTGTGGTAAATGGTTTGGGCGAAGACAGAATGGATATTCCACCACTGTCGCAAGTTTATCTTCAATTAACAAAACAACAGAATCGCCAAAACTTTCTCATAACATAAAGACGACACTCTATGATAAAGTCATACCTAAAGATAGTATATGTAATTCATTATCCGTAACTAACAGTGAACAGTATATGCCGTCGCATTATCAGCAGAATCAAACGGCACTGCCCCATGTAATGCAATCAAATCATAGATATGTGGAGATTCGACGAATACCGAATTCCCTCGCTTCTGATGGTGTGAAACATTCAAATAATTCGAATAATAATCCATTTCCTTTTCGAGGGAATAGTGAAGAGCATGTCGTGGTCGTTGATAGTATTGAAAGCACATCCGGTGGACTCTCACGTGAGAATAGCCTAACTGTACGCTCTGAAAAACCGACACTTAAAGTTATATGCGATAATGTCGCAAATAATGAATATAATCCAATGATAACAGCCATAAAAATGAGAGAAACTCTCACAGAACACACTGACATGACATGTTCCAATGGGAATCATGTATCTTCATATGAATCTTCAAAAGGAAACGCTGTAACTAATGGTGAAACCGAAAACAATAATGATGCACTCATAGCAAATGACTCATTAGAAACGAGTGTCGACTCAGATCAAAGCACTTCAGACAATGCACATGATAAAAGGAACAGAAAAGCTTCAGAATTATGCACTAATAATGCCACCATCGAACAGATGCAAAGAGAATTACAGAGAATATTAGACAATGGTGTCAATCACAATGATGTACAATTATCGCGAGAATTTCATTCACGATTATCTGTCGTTAATGAAAGTGATAGTTGGTATTCTAGTACACCTCCACCCCCTCAAAACGGAAACCTATCCATAGCCCAAAATAAAGAAACGAAAGAAAAAAAGAAAAAACCCGATAATGCAATTGCATCGGTAAATGCACAGCAAAGATCAGCCAAAAAAGAGAAATCTCAGACATTACCCAAAGTGAATGCCGCAAATACTAAAGAGAGAATCGATAATGCAAAACCATTGAAAAGTCCATATTTAGTTAATGGCAATGGTAAAGTACATAATAACAGAAATTATAATGCAAAATACAACCGTCAGCCATTAATGAAACAAAAGGAATGTGCAAATTTAGTTGACTGTGATATGGCATCCACGACCACATGTGATTGCGAAAGTATCGCCGATAATTTAAGTGTATATACAGCAAATACTAGCGTTTGGGATAAGGACGAAGTTACGAGTATACGTTTTCAGCTCAACGGTTTAGAAAATATGTATTCTGAGGTATGTAATAACATGCAATAAACTTATATTATTAAAGTTTATTCAACTCTCAAATGTATCTTTAAACTTTTTCTTTAAAATAATTATAATAAAATTATGTTTAAATGAATACATAATATTATTTAATGCATCGATGATCGATATATTTTTAATTATTATTTCAAATTACAGATAATACATTTGTTAGGGTCACGTATGAAAAGCACACGTAAAGCATATGTCGAAAGCTCACAAAGCCGATCACGCCGTAGATTTGGAAGTGTCTCATCCATTACTAGCAGAGGAACACGTGATCATGCGGCATATTCATATAAAAAAGTCGGGAGTGATAATAAGAAATCCAAAGCGGAAGATAATAGGTAATTTTATTCATTTAATTATTTTAATTAAAAATTTAATGAATAATAATGTTTAAGAGAAAAATTTTGTAATTAATGTAATTTTGTAATTTATGTTATAATGTAATATTCTAATTACATAATTATGTATTTAACATAATTAACGAATTATATATTTAAAGCGTATCGATACGAATAAAGCGATTGGAATCGCATGTGATGACCTTAGCACGGAGTGTCGCGCAATTATCCGCTGAAATGAGATTTAAGCATTCATTAGCTCAGGAATTAGAGAATTTACGGTGCGATTTCGATTTAATCCACGATCAGATACGGACATTAAAGAATACGCCTCAGGTCATTGTCAATTCGAAACCACAGCATCATCATAGCAATGGTCACATTTCCGCATCGGGAAGAGATTGGGATAAATGCAATCATCATCATGATACTTCGGATCTCATGAATCACGAACGTGTTGAGAAATTGACACGGTATTATCATCATTATTCTCATATTATATTTATAATTATTATTAATTATTATGTGACATTTTTATGCATATTAATTATTAATAATAATTATTAATAATTAATAATTTATTTATGATTTTAAAATTTCAGGTTTTTTGGTGACGAACCACCATTAGTAAGGCAATTCCTTAAGAAATTAGGATTTGAGGTACAACTATTTCAACTATTTAAACTAGTTATATTAACTAATTTAAAGCTTAACAACTCTTCACTTTTCTTAACGCTTATCTTTATATTTATATATACACTAGCAGCTATTAATTAATTACTTAATATCTGAAAATAATTAATGGAATATTTTATTTTAATTTTTAATTTTTTAGAATTATGCGCGAAATTTTGAAAATGAAAAAATTAGCATCACAGAATTGCCATATTTATCAGAAGAAAGATATCAAAAATTGGGAATTCCCATGGGTCCACGATTGAGGATTATGCATGAGGCACAACAGCTCTTACTTAAGAAAAGAAACTCCAATTATAATCTCTATGCTATTGTTTAGTGTTAATTATAGTTATTTCACTATTCAAATATTCAAATGATAATCGAAGTTATCAATGGACATAACGTCATTAATATAATTAAATGCATACATACATAAACTACAAAAATATAATTGTTATGTTTATGATGAAAAATTTCTTTGTAAATTCAATGTATATGCATAAAGAGATAAAATATGTAAAAATAGAATTTACTAATATTTAATTTAATATTTAGTTTATGCGGTATTTACTGGTTTCATGGGTTTATATTAAAGGATAAGATATTTAAAGAAAAATATTTAAATTTAGAAACTAAAAGAGACTAAAAGAGACCTTTGGTCATAATGTATCGATAATGTCGATTCGATATTGAAAAAAGTGTCGGCATTTACTTAATTATCCATTATTATTATTATTATAATTATTATTATTATTATTAACACTCTTAAAAGTGCATATGATTGGCCCCTCCTCTTAGAATTTGGGACACATTCGGCAATAATTAATGTATCGATGTATGTATGGACTGAATTAAGGGTCCGCCTCATATTTCTCAATATAAATGAAGAAATTATTTTGACATTTCACCATTATAATTATAATCATAATCGAAAGTGATTTTTGTTTAGAAAAAGCTCTTTTTCAATATATCATTATAATATAATTTTTATTAAATTATAAAATAAATATAAATTTATTTAAATATGAATCTATTGAATTTTGTATTTTTCTTTTTCTTCGCACATCATTGCTATTCTCAGTCCGTACAATTTAACGATTGCGGTGAGTATTTTCAGTATATTTTTCAGTAATAAATTTATAAATATCAATTTTTATAATAAATAATTTTATGGTATGATTTTAAAAATTACAATTTTTGAAGTAAAATTGAATAAAATGTATATAATAAAATAATAATAAAAAACTAATAAAATTAAAGTAATTATAAACTAAAGCTAATATACAACAAAAGGTAAGATCATACATTGTAATTAAGTTGCGCGTGAATTTATTATATGTATTAATATTTCAATTCAAATGCAATTTATATGTATGACCTTACCTCATGCTGTTAAAGTAAATATATTCATAAAAATATTTTGTATTAAATTAAAATTACAAAAAATGGAAATAATATAAGTGATATTTTGAAAATGGATATGTTAATGCTATGGCTATAAATAGCAAAGGGCAATAAATAAATAGCAATGCGCATGAGACCTTTACTCATTTAAATTGCAAAATATCTTTTATATTATTTCCATTCATTACAAACATTTTTATGTAATTCCATCATCAGAATTATTGTATAATTTTCTATTAAAAAAATTAATTAAATAATAAATATTTTAATTATATATATATATTATGCATTAATATATGAATTAATTTTTTATTTAATATTTACTATTACTTTGCAAATAACTTTAGTATTTATTTAGTGTTTACTTTTTAGTGTAAATTAATAAAATACTGATTATATTTTAAATAAACTATGAATTAATTATTAAATTATATATAATTAAATAGTAAACAAAATTCACTTTTTATTAATATGCTAAAGATATTGAGCACAATAATAGTAGTTATTAGCTATATACTATGTATACTAGCAACAGGTAGCCCTTAAGGATTTAGCGTTTAATTTTGAGGTCATATTTTCTTAAATATTTATCGCTGTAATAATGTTAATATGAATTTATGGTGATAAATGACAAGAATGGGTCAGTTGGTTAATTGGTCACTTTCTTTATTATTAAATTATTAATATATTTATTAATATATAAATATTTATATTTAAAAACATACACATAATTATTAATGGGAACGCTTTTACTTTTATGTTTTATTATTTAGACCTATATTTAGACACATTTTAAGAAAAAAGAATTAAAAATTTAAAGATTTTAAAACATGAAAATTTCCTTTAAAAATAGGCACTAATAATGTGAAAGATGTGAGGATAATTCCATGCGAAAGTAATCCGTGTATACTAAAACTGGGAACTAATGTCACGGTAGAGGCAGATTTTGTATCGCGTGAGTGATTCTAAACAATAAATATATATAATATTATAATGAAATTATAATATAATTCTCAATAAATTATAATTATCATATGCTTAATAATTATTGTATAATTATGTCATTATTTAAATATAGCTCTTAACACTAATAAATTAGCGGAACAAATTAAGGGTGTTATCAGAGGCAAAGAATTGCCTTTTCCTGAGCAAAGAGGTGATCCCTGTCGATCGGGTAATATCACCCCATCATGTCCCATTCAAAAGGGAAACACATACCAATTCAAAGCATCATTCGAAATTAAACCATTTTATCCTCCGGTGAGTTACATGATCATTTTATCTATGCTATTCACATGCACAAATTTATGCATCTTTATGCGCGACATGTCTATGTGTATACACAATTTCATATGACAAGAATTGTGTATATACTCGTCTTAACAATAACATGTAATATTGCAATATATAATATAGCTAAGACAATATTAAGACAATAGCTAAGACAATATTATATTGCTATTGTTAAGAATATGCTAAGTTCATAAAGTGACTCATAAGTTTAGCTATTGTCACACGATACTTATGTTACGCATGAATTCTTTGCATATTTATGATGCTTTATTTGTTCACACCGTATTCACACTTAATTTTTATATTCCATGTTTACATTATGTAAATTACATATATTTAAAGTAATATTTTTAATTTATTTTTAATTTTTTAATTTTTAAAATTATTTTATTATCGTAATATAATTAATATTTTATTTTTAATTAATATTTTATTATAATAAAGATAAAAAGTGAATGTCATATATAATTATATTACAATTATAGATTCCGATAAAAGTTAAGTACGGTTTAACTGATCCGAGCGGACAGTCTGTGGCATGTGTGGAAATCTCTGCTAAAATCGTTGATCCTAATCCTAAGGCTAATAACAGACAAAGGACACGTCCGAGACCCAAACTCCAAAACCAATCGCAAAGGAATTAGTTATTATCATCATTTTAACTAAAGATTTATTATAAAAAAATGTTTATTTTACATTTTTTCATTGTTAATAATTCATTTTTAAGTAAAAAATATAAATTTTTATTAAATTTAATTCTAATAAAATATAATGTCATTTAATAATAAAGATATATTAAATAAAAAAAAATTTAATTAAATAAATTCGATTTATTTTTTAAATTTTATTTTAAAATTTTGAAATTCATAATGTAAAAGAAAATCAAAAGTTTGGCCCTAAAAAAAGCCTAAAGGTTAAATAGAAATTTCATGGTCACTATAATTTGAAAATACTAAAATTAAAAGTATAAATGAAAATGTACGGAATGTTAAATTATATTTCTGTAAATAATTATTATGTATTTCGGCATTATAGCATTAGTAATATATTATCTGCTAGTTTATCTAGACGTTCAAAAATGTTAGCCTAGTGTCGAACTTTGAGGATGAGGGATCTTTAGTCGAAATCCTTTCGGTCGAAAGTAAAGTTTTGTAAAAAAAATGCACCTGTGTTTTGAAACGTTTTAATTGAATGGATTTTTGTCGGTATATTGTTAGAAATAGAATATTTTGATAAATAATTAATTCGATTATCTTTTTAAGTTTTAGTTTACTTTTATTTAAAATTAAACTAAAACTTAATTATTGTAAAAAATATTACAAAAACTGAATAGTTATTAATAGAGATCTAATTTCAAATCAAATTTTTCAAAAGTAAACCATACTTTTCTATTCCGGGTTTTGCCCTAAAAATGATCGGAAACTCCGATACCGCAACTTTTGTGCCGCATTCACTACAGCGCTCTATAGCAGGTCCATGGCTACGAATAGGCATGTAAACAAAAAGTGATTCGACCAAAATTATTCATTAAAAATAAGATACAATTTTTCGACGGAACATACTTCGACTAAAGAGACTTAAAAAAAAGTCCCATTACCAAGTTTGAGCCTGAGGCTCGAAAATCCTATTCATTTGCCTGACACAGAGCACAGTGTAAGTGTACATTCACTAATACACTAGTGTTAGACGAGACAATGGTCTATGATTAGTCTGAGCATTTTTTTTATTTATGTTAATAATTTTTAAATATATATGTTC
>JAQIXB010000213.1:0-22433 GCA_034697405.1 Mesoplophora pulchra | reverse complement strand
AAATTGAAAATTAATATATTAAATATATTAATAATGAAAATAAATGAAAAATGTACATAATATGATGGAAGATTAAAGTAATAATTTATAATCTAAATTCTTATTATATATAAAAATAAAAAATTATTGTAATGCATGAGTAATCACGCATAAAGTATAATATATTAATAAAAATACTTTTATTAAACTCATTAAATGTGAAAATGAAAACACATTTTATTTCATGTTTAATATTTACATATATTTGCGATTTTATTATCACCGATGCTTTAATTCCAAAGTATAAAAACTATTGAATTAAATATAATGTCATAATCGTAATAAAGAGGAAAGTAAAATACATTGTCATATACTAGACATACCATACTATACTAGTATTATTATAAGAATAGATAATACGTATGCAAAGGTAACATATGCACATTTTTAAGTTTATTACAATCATTAAATGAATATGTTAGCAAAAGATAAATATTAATTTTTAAAACGGTCAAATTTTTATTTAAAATTTAATAACAAAATAATGCAAATTAATTGTGTTTTATGCAAATTTAATTATAAACTCTTTTTAAAGAAAATAAAATTTTTAAAAAATAAATGTTATATGCATACCTACCCATTTGCGGTACAAAATTTTATCCAAAAAAAGGGAAAAATTTTTAAATTTAGATTTTAAAATTAGGAAATAAAACAAAAAATTAAAAATTTTAGTAATTTTATTT
The DNA here is from genome assembly GCA_034697405.1 of Mesoplophora pulchra. Lineage (NCBI taxonomy): Eukaryota > Metazoa > Arthropoda > Arachnida > Sarcoptiformes > Mesoplophoridae > Mesoplophora > Mesoplophora pulchra. The sequence continues at coordinate 21,711 of JAQIXB010000213.1, read as the reverse complement.
AAAATTATTTAAATTTATTATTGATACATTTAATTATATTCCTAAAAGCATATTAATGCATATTAAATGCTAAATAATAAAATATTAAATGCAAAATTTTAAATAGATTGAGCATAAATATTTAAAAATAAAAATATTAAAAAAGTAAAGGTCAATTCCGAGATTTCCATTCGACCTCAATGCTCACGGGAATTCTAAAAATACGGCAGAATCAAAGTATAAATTAAGCATATAATAAGAATTTTAATATATTTAATAAACATATCAATATATTAAAAATTAACAAAATATGATTATATCATTAATTTTAATATAAATTGAAAAAAGGAAAAAAATAAAAAAATAAAAAAAAAATAATTCATTAAATAAAAGAAAAAATGAGGATAATTAAATGAATTTTGAAAGAGTCACTATTATATGATCGGTGTTATATTTTAGTTTTCTTCAAATATCTTATACTATAAAAAAGTAGGTTTTCCCGCAAAATGATAAGTATGGCTATAAAGTTGTTATGCTATGCATAAATTTACTATAATTTCATAATATATTAATATTTAAATAAAATTTTAATGAATTTTATTAAATCCAATGACATAACATATATCGTATTTTTACTTTTATTGGACTTTTCCAGAAAATTAAACACAAAAATTTAAAATTCATAATTTAAATTATAATTATAAATTATTATATTCATATTAATGCTAAGTTTAGAGGATATTTTTATTTTGGATAATTCCAGTAAATCACAATTCTTAAGAGAGAACACATTATAAATTTATTAAAAATTTTATATTAATTTTTAACTTAAATTCTTAAGAATATGGAATTAGCATTTTTTTAAATATTTTTAAAATTAATGATGACCGTGATTATAATACCACAGTCTAAAGGCATGAATATATATAAAATAATAAATTAAACATTTTTATAATTTTAAATTTTATTTTTACAAAAACATGTCATTTTTATTTTTGTGTCTATATATATGCATTATAATAATTAATTATAATGTATCGTGTGACCGCTCGTAACCAGGACTGCGCATGCATTTAACATTAAAGTTAAATATTTTTATTACAATTTTAATTATAATTAGTCGTATATATAAATTATATTAATTATATATAACAATATACCCTAAAGTCCCGTGTATAAGCCGCATGGTTAGAAATTTATTAATTTTTTAAAGGTTTTTGTATCAATAGATAAGCTGCACCCATGTATAAGCCGCATATCTAAAAATGTAGTTTTATCGGATACAAATGCCGTTATCGATGGTAACAAACATCGAATCATATGTGAATGTGTTATTTGAAAGCATTTCTGATAATCATTTCGAAGAATTTTAATGTATTATTTATGTTTTCGTTAATATTTTTATGAATATCGAAATAAAATTCATTCAATAATTTTTACTTTTTATTATACTGTATAAGCCGCACCTATAGATAAGCCGCACCGTCTAATTTTTTTCAAAATTCTCTAAATTTATTAGATAAGCCGCTGCTTATCAACGGGACTTTAGGGTAGTTATATATTGTTTGATTAATTTTATATTAAAAAAATTATTTTTAGGGTTAAAAATTGCGCAATTTTAATGTCGATAAATAAATTCATATAAAATATAAGTTTTAATTATAATTAATTATAATCTAATATTACTTACAAACTAAAAAAATTAAATTTATTGAATAAAGTATGACGAAAATCGGATTTATATTTATTTTGAAAACTTAATATAAAAATACCGTAAAATACTCGTAAATACAGCAAAAAAAAATTAATTTAATTATTTTTATTACAAATGCTTTAATTTTATTGTGATTAAAATTTAACGTCTTTAAATTATTATTTTATATTAATTTAATGGATTTAAATCAAAATTCACTATCATTTTCGAACGCTCTAAAATTACCGCATTATAAAACTTTTGCCCAATAAAAGCACGGGCTTCTATTTGAACCATTAATGTATCTCTAAAAATGACAAACTGTTAATAGAAGCCCCGGGCTTCTTTATTACAATTTTTTTATTACTCAGTTATCAATTTTATTTAAATTAATGTTTAGAGATATCATTCGATTAATTTATCTTTTAATGGTCTCATAATAAATAAAATTCATAATAATTTAGTATCAAAAATGCAAATAATTTCCAATGAAATGCTTATTTCTTAAATCCGCGAATGTGTTTTATTAAATAATATTTAGCTTTAGTTTTAAGTAAAAAATTAAAAAAATCGTTACTTTTTTATATAAATATATTTATTTCATTACTTAAGATTAAGTTTTTACAAAAAAAATTACGATTAATACAATAAAACCATTAATTCAGTTCCAAAAATCAATAGAGATAAGTAAATGTGCACTTTTCTTATATTAAATGGCAATGGCTATACAATATGATAACGTGACTCATCTCTAAAATTTATTGAATAATATTTGGTCATAGTCATACTTTGAACAGTCACATACTATAGTTTGAGATAAAAGAATTCCGTCAGTAATAAATGTTACATATTTTGCAGCATGAATGATAATGCAATTGAGAAAATACATGTAATAGTATGTAATAGTAAGTAATAGTATTTTCGAAATGTAAGTTAAACTAGCTGCTTTTTAAAAATTTTATGACCGTTTCTTCAGTTGACTAGTGTTCCTTAAAATAAGCGATTGTGTTAAATTATGCGTATATGCTTTTAATAAATTTTTAAACTATAATATATACTCACTATTTTTACATTTTCGAATTTATGAGAATTTATATTTTTAAAATTAATTTAATAATATAATTATAATAAAAATGATTTATGAAAATTTATTTTTTATAAATTATAAGCATTATAATTTTGTGATTATTATGAAAAATTTAAAATGCGGTTATGATACACAATATAATTATTAAGATATTTATTCTCTTTAATCGTAATGATAAAATACTGTAAAACCTGCAGTTACGGACACCTCCGGATACTAACAAGTAAGTATGCTGCAAATAAGTGTACGCTTATAAGACGTTTCACAGTAATTAAAATATTATTTTAGTAATAATTACTCATTTATTAAAATACAAATAATAAAATCAGTTTATTTAAAAATTTAAAAAAATTCTCTAATAAAAAATATTGATAATTACATCTTTAAAATGCGTAAAAAATGCGGCTTTATACTGAAAATATGGACTTAAGTTAAATAGCAGTGTGTAAAAGGCATAAAATAAGTTTCCGAAAAATTTTTAATGAATTTTTAAGGATATTTTATTTGATTCGTGCATATTTAATTTCCGCAAAAATCTCGTCTCTAATTATAAAAGTTTCGAATATTTTTTGAATATTTTAATCATTACGATAAATTAGAAAATATAAAATTCGAGGAAACTGTAGGATCAACACCCATCACATGTTTATATTGAGTTTAGGTCTACGATTATCTTAAGGTTTAAATGGTACAATGACGGGCTCCGCCCATTCAGTCACCGAACTTCATATAAACCCTGTAATATTTGTTTACCTCTGAACGTCCACGTTTTTGACCCTTTGAAATAAACTGTCGATTTTATTGGAAATTTTACAATAAATATGACATAATGATATGTATTCTAATGATATATGCATCAAAATTTATATAAAACTTATTTAATATTTTTATTAATTTAATTTTTACCATAGATATATTTATATTAATAAAACTAATAATAAATTGATACACTATGATAGTATAAAAAAGATATAAAATAATAAAAAATTAGTTTATATAAAAGAAAAAAGTCGTACCATAATGACACTTAACTTAAAGACACGATACTTAAGGATGAAAAATATTTTCGATGTTAAATGACAACAGTTCTTTGTTTACTTATTTATTGACAAAATTAATTACAATCAATGTAAATGTGACAAAAGTGGACAAAGAACAGAGACTGATCCAATGGAGTGACCATCGAATGTGAGTATCGGTCACGCAGAAAATGAAAGCTCTGTAATGATATACGGTGACAAATGATTTGATTCTCACATTCGTCTGCGATAAGTGCGTATATCCCTTTCTCTTTACGCTGAGAAAAGCGATGCTCTGATTTTAGCGTCAGACACATTCTGATAAACTCTGAATGATGTTTATAGGAAATAGCGTCACATAAAGTATTTTACGTATATACAGTATATACAGTGTAATATACACTAAAATACACTAATAATATAATCTGTATATATCTATGTTTATCTAAATTCTTTTTAAATTGATTCAATGCAAACATTTCTATTTTACATTACATTGTATTTTTTTAAATAAATAATTTTATTCATTCGTCAATTATATTAATTATATATATTTAAATTTAAAAAATTACTTTCATATTATTTTTATGTAAAATAAAATTTTAAATTTATTAATTTTATATGCATATAATAAATATAATAAATAATGCGGAAAAAATTATTCATTTTAAAAATATTAATTAAAATGAATGAGAATATTATTAAAATGTCAAATTTTTATTTAAATCTAAAAAATTGATATGATAATATATTATATCGTATATCATTTATAATGCAATTAAATGAAAAGGAAATAAAAGGGACAATTCTTATAAAGTAATAAATATAATGATAATATACAAAATTTATGTGTATATATGAAATGAGAGTATTTTTGTTCGTCGATGCATGTACAGTAACATGTACTAACATGTACTAACAAATCGAGTAATGAACAGCGGTATTATATAATAAATTGCAAAATGATGCTGAATTCCTAAATAGATTTGAAGAAGTAACTGATGAAATAGAATGGAGAGTGAACATTAGAAACAACTAGTTTTAATGGAAATGAAGTCTAGTGTGTTCTAGTATGTTCTAGTGTGATCTAGTATGACTAGTGTGATTGATGAATAGATGAGAATGGCTAAGCATTGCTATAATTTATCATGTAACTCACACTTAAGGGCATCGTCGGTAATAAACTATTGAAATGTACCATTAAAACACTACGGTTTAAATATATTTTAATGGTGTGATTCAGTAAAGTATGGTATGCGATGCTATAGAACTACCATACAGTGGTATGGTACTAGCATGGTACTAGCATTGTAACTATGTTATGTTATAGTATGGATAAGAATGGAATGAAATGAATGTTGAACAGTGTTTGATAATGATAAAGGGACAGAGGTTATATTAGGTATTGCGATGTAATATTGACATAAACTAAAGTGCTAATACATGTCATATGAAATGATAAAAAAGGGCATATGAGCATATGAGAAGATGCTTATTATACAGTGTTTTAGATATGATCATCATGGCACTTCTTTCATGTCCATTGAGTAATAATAAAGTAAAAGATATTCCTCAATGCTCTTTTCATCCGCACATATAAAAACACATTTATGATTCACATGATGAGGATAACATATGCAATAAATGTATAAATATATAAATATTATAACATAAATAAGATAAAAATGGAGAAAATCTGAAAATATATTCACGATTATTTGTGCTGAATGCGGCACTTTTCATTTTATTGATGATATAAAATACTTTATCGTAACTCTCTATACGCATCAATGCCAACATTTTAATGGAAATACTTTTTTAATTTACATAATTTTTAAAAAATATAATATGCATAATTTAGTTATATTTTTACTATCATCATATTGATATTTTTAAGTTTATACATGTTACTTTTTGATTTCATCATCCAATCCTTATAATGAATTTTAATATGAATATATTAAAATTAAATTAAATTATATGTTATATAACGACATATGCAAATTTATATTATTAACTATAATATTAACAGTAATATATAATGTTATTTTTATTAATATATATAATATATACGCGCGTTATTAATATATATGTATTTATTGTAAATACTTTAATATAAGAAAATTAATGAAATTTTAGTATCATTCTATTACTAGTACATAGTTTATTGCTAGTGAATTGGTGTACTACTACTAGTTGGATCATTTGCAAGTTATTTACTTAAATATATTTACTTAAATAGTATATAATATGGATCTAAATCCATGGATCATGAATTCCATTAAATTGCATAATATATTAATTACTAAATTAAAGTTAAGAAAAAGTACACTTTTTGTATGCGCATTAAATTATGTGATATAAGTTTTTGAACATACCATAACATAGAGTGAAAACACCATAGGAATGGTCACAAATAAATCAGCGAATCCCAAACTCACGATGAACCAATTTGTTACTGTCTGAAGAGTCCGTTCTTTGTAAACACTGATAATAGTAAGTAATGGTAAGTAATAGTAATAGTAAGTAATGGTCAATAATTTTAAAATATTTTTTTATGATTAAAGCTTAAAATAAATGATATGTATTTTTATGTTTAGTATTAAAATACCTTAAAATGACCAAAATATTTCCAAAGAGTGCCAAAACGGGCAGAATTACTAAAAACAGAGCCCAATAAACTTTCTCCGGTTTTGAATCTACAAATATATTATCTGTGGTATTTGTGGTGTCATTCGTCCATAAACATTTATTAGTGTCCGAATCTGTTGTTAAACATTTAATAGTGTCATTAACATGATCTGTGGCATTGTCTATTATGATGTTCGCAAAAAGTGATAAATTCCTACTGACATCATCATTAAGATTAGTATGAAGTGCATTCTTTAGTAAACTTTCATTTTCAAAACTGTGATTATCTTTCCACAAATCGCTGATCAATCGCCGTACGGAATCCTCTGAATTTTTCGAATTAACAAAGGAATGCGTAAACTTTTCTTTTGATACTTTTAGCGCATGGCCCTTAACACGCTCATTTATACCCGAAAATGACACTGAATCAATATCATTATCATCTGACGATGGATTATCATTTTGAAACTCTTCAGGTGCAATCGCAACACCATTACCATTCGTCCAAAATGATAATGTCACATTTACAAACGTATTAAAAGCCATTTTTAGTTATTATTCGCACATACTTTTGGCACAAAATCATTCTTTTAAATCATATCATAAATTTAATTCTTTAAATCTTTGAATATACTTTTGAAAACATTTATAATTTATTCATTTTTATATGACATTTTCAAAAGATAAATGCATATATATACACATCTTTTTTCAAAGTATATATATATAAAGCTGCTATTGAATCAACAGTCGAAACAGCGTTTGGAACATATATTGCCTATGGTTAGTTCATCTATAGATTTCGTCAGTAAAACTCAATACATGCGCCTAAAACATGCGTTTAAAGCGCAAACGTGTGATATGCGTTTCTATGGATACACCCAATAATACACTGTCACGTATGTATGCGAATGGTATTTCAGCACTTTCATTTAATCATTACGCTTTTTACATTCATTTTTATATTTTTTAATTAATATTTTGTAAATAATTAAATGAAATTAATAATGAGAAAATTGATTTGTAAAAAGTGATGAATAAAATTAATGTAAAAAATAATTTAAATAAAACACCGATGATTTTTATCGATAATAAAAGGTCATCGCATCATCGGTCCGTCATTGGAATTTCCATTTTAGTCATTGTGATTATCATCGCTGTGATATACCAATTGTTATGCACACAAAACAATGGTAAACGCTGTAATTTGGAATTAGATTTACCATTAGCATCATCACGAGAAAAGGACCGATCATCATCATCGAAACACAATGCTAAAGACAATGCTAAAGACAATGATGTGAAATTTGCGCATTCATATTCAACGACATTCAAACCGCAGTTAAATGTGCATCCGAAACCTTCGGACATATCTTTGACTGTCCTTTTCTTATCCCAATTAATGTCTTTATCCGTCGATGATTTCATACCTCTGAATAACGATGACGAAAATGAGAAAATGACACTTATGGCGGTGTCACAATTCAATAATGCTCATTTATCACCGCGTATCGTGTCCATTGTAACGATGGATTATTTTAAATTTATAAAACTGAATCTTCAGAATAAATGTACACTATGGTCAGACGATAGTAAATGTTCATTACGGTATAATAACATATGTTTAACATGTGTTTTTTGTTTTTATATTTCACGTAAACTTTTATGAGTATTAAAAGTGTACATAATATTTATATATTGTAATATATCCGTATATATAAATATATAATATAAATATGCAGATTTTGTGTCAATCATCGTCTGTCATATAATAATTCCATAGTAAAATACAATAAATTATCATTAAATATTTTATTAATTAATGTTTATGCATACATTTGTAATAAATGTATAATTTAATGTGATTCTTTTACCGCAATTTTTATACGATAATGGCATTTTGTACCAAAAATAGGAATAATTAACATTTCGAAATTTTACTTAAAATTTAAATATAAATATCATGATTAATATTTTTTTTGTTTAATTATATATAATATTATTATATATTATATATAATATTAGTGATAAATTCTTTTTTATCATTTTTTATATAAAATTTTATTTTATCATATCATTTAATAGCTTTAATTTTCTTTTTATTTTCTTTTGAATAAAATGGTAATTTATTTTTTATTTTTCGTGATAATTTATGTCATAACATGATATTTATTAATGAATGTTATGGTATATTTAGTGCTTTGATAATAACAATAAAACGAATCATATCCTCTCATAAATCGTATTCCGTTTATCTTTTAATAAATGACGATTATATTATGATTGAATTTTTTATGACCCTTTCAGGGACTGCACTGTAAAACTGTGTGATGAATCACAATTACCAAAATCTATTATAATGAATGATGCATTAAATTGTGAGTATTAATAAATTATATTATTGATTATTATTTATTTTTTTCTTATATTTAATACACTTTTAGCGGACTCTAAAAATACAAAAACTTTAGAAAAATCTTTAGATGTATCTTCAGATGTATCTGTTGATGATGAATGTCCTATTGATTCACCAAAGAAATTATCCGCAATTAATAGCACAGTGTCATTTGAAAATATTGAAACACTCAATACACTTTTTGAATGCACTGAACCAGACAATGATGGTGCTCAGTATATCGATCTTTTACTAAATCCCGAACGTTACACAGGTTCTTAATGCTCATTTTTATTTACGTTATGCATTATACATTTATATTTAACTTTTTCATACGCTTATTTATGTACATATTTACATTAAAAATTAACAATTATTATATTTGCATTTTTAATTAAAAGGTTATAGTGGAGAATCGGCACATCGTATTTGGAGATCGATTTATGAAGAGAATTGCTTTTTAAATCAGCATCGTAATTCACCATTTTCTTTAGATTCACTGTGTTATGAGGAAAGGGTCTTTTACCGTGCGATTTCCGGTTTACACACGTCCATAAACATTCATTTATGTGCATATTATCATGTTATGGGAGACACTTTTTCTTATAATACTAAGGAATTTGTCAAACGATTTCACGGTATTTTTATTTCTTTTATAAAATATTTAATTTTAAATCAGAATTTACTATAAATTTTAGTTTTTTAAAATTAATGACATATTTTGTGATTACGTTTATTTTTTAAAAAAAACTTTTATTGCATTATATATAAATGGTTTATAAAAATTAAGACATTCCTTTATATTAGATGATTGCGATCGTTTTAATGTTAAAAGTTATTTTTGATTATTTTGACACGTGACAAAACATAAATTGTTTTTATTTTTAAACTAAAATTTTGATATTTTTATGTTCACTCTCAAAATATATATAATAATTGTGTGAATCATTAATTTTATTTTTTATTTTTACTGTCATTTTAGTTTATGATTTCATTGTATTTATAAATACTTTTTAATCAATTAAATTGTTTTTTGTTCATTCAGGAAAACCTGAGTACATAAAGAACCTGTACTTTCTTTATTTACTCGAACTAAGAGCGTTAAATAAGTGTGAGCCGTATTTACTAAATAAAGTTAATTGGCAATCTATTGGTGATCATAACTCAATGCAAAAGGCTGTAAAAGACTTACTACGCATAGTCAGGTATGTTATTATTAATAATAATAATTTAATTTAATTAATTACGAACAATTAATTAATGAATTAATTGAATTTTAAAGAAACTTTAAATGGCATTTTAATGAATCCATAATATTCAAGAATCAGCCCCCGAATGTGGCGCATGAATTTTCTCAGCATTTTCATAATATCACCACGAATATAATGAATTGTGTCGCATGTGATAAATGCAAATTATGGGGTAAAATTCAAATTCATGGTTTAGGGACCGCTTTTAAAATACTGTTAACACACGATATCGATAAACTCACTTTGAACCGTCATGAGATTACGTGTCTTTTCAATTCATTATCGAATCTCTCAAAAAGTATTGCACATATTGAAACATTCACGCGGATATTAAATGATAAAAAATGAGTTTAACTTTATTTAGTCTGTTATATGCATCAATGTATGTATATGTACGATATATTTATAAATTATTAGTATTTATATAATTCTTAAAATATGAATTTTGCAATTTTAAAGATGCATTACTTATGTATGTCTTAAAATTGCCATTTTCTTTTAATTGTTAATTTTATTTTGAATTTTAATAAAATTATAAATAATAAATTATTATAAATTATTATAAATTATTATAAATTAATTATATTTATATATTCAGAATTTGTTATAAATTATATATATATTATATATATATATATTACTATGGAAAGAAAAGTTTGTACTGTCACTATATGCTAAATTTGAAGCTATTTTTTTCATTATGATATCATTTTTATCAGATATTTATAGGATATTTATACGGTGTGTTGTTTATCACGGGGTTCCCTGAACTGCGCATGTTCACACTTATCTCTATGACGGAATTTACCACAGAATGTCACAAATATTGCTTTTAATTCATTATAATCTAAGCTTACCCCAAACATACCTCATATAGAATATTATAGAATAATTACTAACATATCTAACATGTCTTTTAAGGTTCTGTACATGGTTAATTGAGGGGTCACATGAAAAAATAATGAAAATGACACTTATCTTTAATTTTACATAAAAAATATTTTAAATTTTAATAACAATATAGATATGTATGGATTTGAGACGGTATACTCTGAAAATGTCTAAGAAAAGAATGTCGAATCTGAAAATGTCTAAAATTGAAAATACATTGTATACAGTAAAAAACATATATAATACACTAGTACTAGGACTAGCATAGGACTGGGAATATTTACATAATTTAGGTAATATATTATATATATTTATTTACCTTCGTAAGAAACACTTTTAAGTTATTACGTAATTTCCTTTCCCTAAATGCATACATTACAATTTGGACATTTTAAGAAATTTTTAGACATTTTCAAACTTTTTTGATTTTAGGCATTTTCAGAATAGACATTTTCAGAATAGACCATTTGAAACACATTTTATGCTTAATCCTAAATTAGAGATTATAAAATATTGTGTTAATGCTATAAAAATATTGCGTTATTGTATTGGATTTTATGTTTTGACATAATAGGATATAATTCTATTTAATTTAATATTTTATAATTTAATATTAATATTTTATTTAATTTTAATTATATGTTTATTGTAAAATATCATAAATGTTAAATTAAAAACTGATATTTTGGCTTTAATCACACTATTTCCTCATGGAAATTATCAATTAAGTTTAGCACAATACTTTATTCTTTATAAGTTTTAAAAGAAATAAAAAGGCATATTAAGAGAGTGCTTATTTTTTCTTTCCATTCTAATACCAGTGTTGTATCATATTTTTAAAAATATACGGCACAATTTACGTCACAAATATTTTTTATGTGAAAAATTAACACATAATTTATATCGAATTTTATATATATTATTGAATTAAACATATTTATTATATCACTGATTATATAATAAATTTTATTGTGAAATATTTATTTTATTTATAAAACCGTTGTTTTTAATAAAACAGAGAATTAAGGAAATATGACAAAACCAATATTTTTTAATAAAATATCTTAAGTTCTATATTATGATTATATTATCGATTTTTTGCCCAAAATATATATTAGTATTATACAGACACTTTGTATTTTATATATACTTAACATTTTACATCGTTATATTTGATGCTCATTGTGTGTACATTTCTTACATAAAATAAATAAAAGTTAAAGAATATTTTTCAAATTTTATTGTTTATCGATTTTTCAAATTCATAAAATTTATAATTTTAAATAAATTTAACTATTAATTGAAGTACATAATGATATAATATGTGGAATTACATATTTATAAAAAACAATTAATGTAATTATTTGCAATAATTATGAAATGTTTTTGTTTTTTAATATTTTAATGATGATAAAATGGGAATAAATTATTATTATTTTTTGTGAATGTTTTTTGTTTGAAAATCAATTTTCTCATTATATGCATTTTTAATCATTTCATCCAAAAAATCGAAATTTTCGATTTCGATCTAAAAATTAATATATTAAATATATTAATAAAATGCTTTTTAAAAATGAGAACTCATTTAATAGCGTAATATATATTTGTACATTATATTAATAATAAATATATATTAATACATAAGTATAATATATACGTATAATTATGATCATAAATGCCTATTAAAAAAGTAAATCATTAATTATAGAGATAACTTACGGTATGAGATAAATCGAGAAACTTTTTGAGCGTTTCTTTTTTTGCGAATTTTGCATTATATCTGAGTCGAAATGCAAAAACGAAATCATCATATTTATTTTTGTATTTTTGAGATAATTCTAAAGCGCGATCCCATTTGTAAAGCTCTAAGTTAAGTATGATCGCTCTTAATATGAATCCGTTCTGAAGTAATATATTTTCTGCCTCTTTAATGTTACCACATATAAGTGCGATTTCAGCATTTTTAGCGTTTTTATCAGAGATGTGATTAAGTTTTTGAATGTAAAATACTTTATCGATTTTGTTAATTGCAGAGTATGCCATTTCTGCGATATCCAAATGTCGTCCGTGAAGAGCCATACCCGCTAATGATGCCCAAAGAGATCGATGATCGTTATTATCTTTAATAAATCGGCATAATTTAAGTGTTTCGGTCCATTGTTTTTGTGATACATATACATGCATTTGTATTATGAATGCGTTTATTGATGATGACATTAATGAACCATCGGAGCGACGAATGTTTAAACGGTTATTGATAAAAGTCATTAATTGTGAATTTTTGCCATAATCATTACCATCCTTTTCCAGCACTGTCAAACTAATGAGATCACTATCGACAAATGCAACATACGGGTAAATCCATATGCATAATTTATCGTTCTCATGAATTGATGCTATGATATTAGCCTCATCATTCCAAAGCATGCATCTCACCATTGATGTCAATTTAATTGTGGTAAAAAGTGAGTGATTCGACATGCGTATCATCGTTAAATATAAATCTGAATTTTTATCTATGAACGCACATACACGTTCATTCGGAGGACCGCAATAATTCAATGCCACAAATGTGATCTCTAATTTATGTTTAACGCTATTATTTCTCTCATTTATTAGTTTACCATCATTTGAGTCAATAAAATGTATTAATTTCGTGTCATTTGCATCACGAACTGCTATTGTATCACAGCTAAGACTTTAGCAAAAATATTTTAATATATAATTAAAATTATTTCAAAATAATTACTAAAATTATTTCAAAATAATTACTAAAATTAATTTAATTATATATTATAACAAATTTCTAATATATTGATATTTATAAAATTAATACAGCGGACTCTCTATAATTTCAAACCTTTGGGTCGTTTTCAGTGTCATAAAATGTTAAATTATAGACTATGCTTAAAAAATTTTAGATAATTTTAGATAATTTTAGTACATAAAAGACAATATTACGTATAATTTCTCTTTCTTATGATTACCAATTTCTTTCATTAATGATATAATAAAAAAATTAATTTAATTTAATTTAATTTAATTAAAACTTAAATAACTGAATTATATTTATTATAAAAAATTTAAAGTTTGCATTTAAATTTAAATTTTGTATTTTATGCAAATTTTTAACATTTTTATTTGTATTTATGACCATTTTATAATTATAGAATAAACTCTATGAGAGTATTTTCCTAAAATATATCATACTAAAATATAGAATGTTAAATTATTCTTTACACTTTGACATTTCCCAAAAGATGGGACTTCAGTATATGCGTGAAATTACAGAAAACTTTCTAATTGACTGTATTATTATTTATTTCACGGGAAAAAGTAAATGCCCATTCCTGCAATAACTTTTTAATAAACTGAAGGATTTAGATTAATAAACGTTTGTTTATTGGAGGGTTTATTGAAGGTTTTACGGTATTTAAAATAAATATAAAATAATCTCACCTTATGGTAGATTTGTTTAATGCGTCGATTCTCATTCCGATCCATTTTATATTAATAATGAATTTTCCATCATAAGAATATAGAGACACATTTGAAGAGTCTATGATCATAAAGTGTTTATCGCATTGAATTACCGATGATACGTTTGAGTCTTTTAAATCGAAAGAATGTGGAACTGTCCAATTACTCGTTTTATAAATATAACACTGTGTATTCGTAATCACTATTAAATGCTCAAATTTTAAGGACATTTTAATGACATAATCTCTAAATTCGATTTCATCCTCAATATTCGTGGTCACATTTTTTATCAGAATACTCTTTCGTCCTGAGACTGTCGCCTCAAAACTTTTCCATTCAATTCTCTTGTGAATGACGTGTGCAAAGATGACATTTCCATTGGCACATGCCCCAGCAATTTGTGTACTATCACTTGACCATGACAGACTCAAAATGCTTTGAATTTCGGGTTTATCCAATGAATAGGACCATCCCGAACGGTCACATAACTTTAAGGTATTGAATGATCCAATGGCGAATAATTCACCATCGGGTGACCATGATAATGAAGTAATTGGGTATTCATGAGTGTCGCTCATGTATAATAATCTACCATTTGAATCCCAAACTTTATATTTGAAATCCTCAGATCCCGAAATTATCTCATTATTATTTTGATTCCATTCAATTTTGCAAATGACATCATCATGGGCTTTCCATTCCAAAGGCTTAGAATTCGGAGTCAATGATCTTATGATTATCCGTGTTCCCGATGTATATGCGATTTGATCGGACTGTGGTGACCATGATAATGAATATGTTGGAACAGAATTAGCCGCGAGAGTTGACCTTAGCATTCCATTTTTTGACCATATTTTTACAAAACCATCCTCACCCCCTGAGGCTAAACCTGACCCATCGTAACTCCATCTTAACGCTAACACTGCTCCCGTATGCGCATTAATTGATTTATCGATTTTTCCATTGCGATAAATGAAATGAAATTTTCCATCCGAAGACCCAATCACACACATATCTAAAGAGACGTTTTTTTGACGCGGTAATGTCGAAGATTTCGGGTAAAAGTGTAAATCCGTAGGAAATAAATCCGATGGTAAATCACAAACTTTTGTGGCATCATGTGTTTGCACATTCCATGATAAAAGCGAATGATCATCACCGCATGAGATGAGTTCATCCGGAGCTGTCCATCCAACACATGTCACGAAATCACTATGTAAAAATAGGTTAAGAAAAAGTGCATCTTAAGTCATATTAAGAAATGCTTTTAAGAAAAGGATATGAATATGAATCGGCGGAACATATGTTTTAAATCGCATTTTCAAAGTATTGTTTTTAAAATTTTATAAAAATTAAAAAACATTCATATATCACTATGGGAACATTATAAAAACATAAACTAACGCTTTATATGATCAATAATATGCGCATCTCTAATATGATATTTTATAATAGCGTTTGATTTTTATTGTATTATATTTTTAAATATTTATATTTTGAATAATAAATGAATTTAGAATTAACATAATTTTAGTTTTAAAATACATAATGTATAAATATATAACACTTAATAAAGATTTAATATGAATATAAAAATTATCGGATTCACAAAAACGTTATCATACGCAACTGTTACAGAAAATGTAAAAAAAATAATTTTAAAATACTGTAAAACCTCCAGTTACGGACACCTCTCTTAAGCGGACACTTAACCTGTTGCAAATGGGTATTCGATTAAAAGAGGTTTCACAGTATAATATTTTATGTAATTTTTAAAATTAATAACATAATGAGCAGAGTGTCCAAAACTGCTTTTTTGTTTTTTTAGTTATTATGATGAGAAAATTTGCACATTACTATTTTTATAGAAAAATA
This sequence comes from Mesoplophora pulchra, assembly GCA_034697405.1. NCBI lineage: Eukaryota > Metazoa > Arthropoda > Arachnida > Sarcoptiformes > Mesoplophoridae > Mesoplophora > Mesoplophora pulchra. The sequence goes on along the minus strand of JAQIXB010000213.1, from coordinate 5,411 downwards.
TTTTATTTAATTGAAAATTATATGAATATTTTTATATTTATATACTTAAATACTTAAATAATATTATTAAAATAAATATTTTTTTTAAAAAGCAATAAAAGCACTTTTTTTGAGAAAAGTGCTTATTTTTGACATTTTAGCATGTTCAAGTGCTTTTTTTTCGAAAAAAATCTGCTTAAAATTGGACATTCTAATAATGAGACACCATCAAAATTTTAGTGACAGAATTGTATTTATTTTTAATTTAATCTTTTTTTTAATAATGGTAAATTAAAAATTCTTTAATGCTTAATATTGAATATGAATATTATACATATGTTCTTAAAAATTAATTTAGTTTTTAATATAAATAAATATATTTATATATTATATAATAATTTGTACATATGATTATTTATAATGAATTATTTATAATATGATTTTTTAATGTAAAAATATAAAATTAATTAAACAGAATCTGTGCGTATACGTCCGCGTTCGATATATGCTGAATATGCGGGTGATCCCGTAATGGATAATCTGACATTTGCTTTCATTGCTTCATATATGCTCATCTAAAGTCAATTAAAATTTTAATTAATTATTATAAAATTTTACATTATATATTACAGAAATGTCTAAGTTTTAGGCCAAATGTGTATTTTAATACAAACATGAGATGCCAATTTCAGGTTTAAAACATTGACAATAAAATATACATTTAGCGTAAAACTTGGACCTCACTGTAAATGCATTGACATTTTCACAAAATTTGGTTACAAAATAGCTAATAAAGGATAATATACAATGTATTTAAATACTTTTATTTTTTATTTTGAGTTTATTTACATGTAACATAATGCTATACATGCTATGAATTTAGTATTTATGTGCTAAAATTAATTCTAAATATTGTATTGAATTGCACTAAAACAGTATTTTTTATTTCAGAATTAAGATTATAATAATGATTATAATAAATGTTTATAAAGAAAAAGACCTTTAATCTGATCGCTTCGATACGGCTCTTCCAACAAAACTCTATCAATGCTGTGCCCATCGCAAGTATCAAACCGCTGATTAATATGTAGAAACATCCCGCGACATTACTAAGGGTCAACTCACTTTGTGTCGATTCCTATCATATTATAATGACATTAAAATATTTTAATTAATAATATGCAATTAAATAATAAAAAATTCAATAAATAAATTAAAATTAAAATTTTATTTCTTTAATCCATACCTTTGTTTCTTTTGTTTTACATTCCGAACGATCATACCACCATTTGTTCTCCAATTTTGTTAAATCACCATTTTCTTTAAGATGAAGAACTGCCAAATTTAAGTGTACTCTAAAATAATTTAAAATATCATTAATATTAATGAAATATATATAATTTAACTGAAAATATAATGTTATTCTGTTTTTTCAGATAAAATATCATAAAAGTTTATATACAAAATTATTCAATGAAAAGTTTATAAACAAAATGTTACCTCAATGAAGATCCGAGAGGCGTCGCGACACCATATCCTTTTGCATCTTTAGTATAAAATAAAATATATTAAAATTAAAGTAATGATAAAACATTAATTTAAATTAAATAAATATACATATTTAATATAAACACGGATTAATTAGTTAACTTTTTGAATGTTACTTAATAATTATTTTATATGTTAATAAATATGTTTATAAACTTAATTTTAAAATAAATAAACTATTTTCATGCCAATAATAATACAAAAAATTCATTTATTGATAAAATATCAATAATGTCATAAAATATTTTAATACTTTTTTATCTTAAAAAATATGCAAAAATATCTTAAATGTATTATTAGCATTAAAAATGTGACATTTCAAAAGAAAAATATTTTACTCTAAACTTTTTTTCATTCTGTTTTTTTTCGTTTTTTATTCATTACTTAATTTATAGTTTTTTTTTGGGTTTTGAAATTCAAAGGGAAATAAATAAAATTAAAGACTCAAATTACAAACATAGTATTAAATATTGATTTATAAAAAAAATTTAAAATTTCATATGAAATATATAGATAATACATTGTATACACTGTTTTGACATATTATATTCTATTACATGACAGCACTTTCCATAAGTTTTTTTATGAAAGATCCTATCAATTTTGGAATATAATTCATCAAAATACTGCAGTATACTAAATACATAAAATTTTTAAGTATAACATTAAAATGTAAAACTTTTTAAAAATTATGTTATAAATGCATTTTTTAAATATAATATATTCTTTATCTAAAAAGTTCTAATAAATAAATATTTATTTATATATTTCCTATTAATTTTTGTAAAATTAATAGGGAATATATACATGTATTTTGAAATTTCAAATTTCAAAAGTTATTTGATCATTAATCATTAATAAATCATTTTTGTGCATTATTATGATGGTGAAAAATTAATTTTTTAAAAATTTTTTAATAATATAAAGAATTAAAATGAAACAATAATTTTTATACGGTGCCTTTTATGTTACGGTGGACTCTATCCAAGCATATGCTATGGCATAGAGTCCACCTTAACATAAAAGGCACCGTATAATTCATTATATATGCGAATAATATTATTCACTATTAATACACATAAACAATACTTAAAAGTAATTAGTAAAAAGTGAATAAAATTGAGTTATGATGTGTCTATTGATTAAAGTATAGACCTAAATTTCTTCCGACTTTCATGGTATCACACGGTTGACGTTCATTAATGTAATCGTTTTGTGTCGATTCAATTAAAAAGGCATATTTCCCTTTAGATTCGCGTACTCTTTTAATGCCCTCAGGATACGAATCCACGAATACGTTTTGTTTCCCATTCATAAACTCCCACATTCGGGCGAACACTGTTATCTTCGATTTCTGTAAATTTAACATTTCATTTAACATTTTTAAATCATCATTTATTTCTATATATGTTTATAATAAATTTGCTATAAATTTATTGTAATTTTAATTATGATAACATTTTATCATTTTAAGTTTTTTATAAAAAGTGTGCTTATATCTCGAGATATATTATTTTCTAAATCTTTAAATTTTCTATAAATTTTTATCTAAAACATTGTAAAAAATAATAAATATTTTTAAAATTATTTAATAAATTATAAAAAATTAAATTTTTAAAAATATTTTTAAATAAATTTCTCACTTTAAAAAATTCCATTGTTGAGGAATGTTTCAGCACTCCATATTCAACTAAAAATTTAATGATAAAAATAGTTTTTAATAATAAAGTAAAAATATATCAGTTTTATATATTAATGTGCATTTAAATATTAGTTATATTGTATTGTAATAATTATATTACAGCTAATCACATAAGTTATAAAGACACCATGCACTTGAATTTCACGAATGCTTAAAAACATACGACATGCTAAGACATTCAAACACAATCTGTTTCTTTGATTTGTGTGATTTACTGTAACATATACTATCGTAGACTTTTATAATGTCTAAATCAGAATGTTTAAAAATTACGCATGTACTAAGAAAAGGAAACTCAGGGAACAAATAATAATTGTATTTATGTAAAATACACCCGTCATATGTTATGTTTAAAAATAACATATTACTTATTTACGTCTGTATCCTAATTTTTACCTAATCTTATATTTTTATTATGTTTGGTTAGGTTGGGTCTTATACCCACGGCGCCTGTATTCGCCATTTTTTACTTATTTTAAGATTTTTTAGGTAAGTTATTTTTCGAGATTTTGTCTTTTCGAGATTTTGGCATTCGATATTTTGGCATTTCGAGATTTTGACCCACATCCATTAAATTATTATTTTAAAAATTTGCAATTAGAAAATAGTGAAATAAATTCATTGCAATTTTATGATTCTGTAAAATGAAATTTACATTCTAATGATTAACATTAAAAAATTGTATTGCAATACATATATTTTAAAATTAAAATTAATTTTTTAAAATTAACATTTCAATTAATATCAAAATTAATATTTTTTGATAAAATGTAAACTTTAATTCGAATTTTGCATAATTAAACTTTATAATTATTATTTAAACTTTATAGAAATTATATGAAAATTTACAGTACTACTAGTGTATAAAATATACTGAATGTTACACTCAAAAATACCATCATAAACAAAAATTGCATCTGAATATGTGTGTGAATCTAAACGTTATTCATACGTATTTTCAGATGTACATTTTGTTTATGATGCTACTTTTGTGTGTAATCATTCTGTACTTTCAATTTTACATAATTATTTTCAAATTACTAAATTAAATTAGTTTTTTTTAAACAATGGGTATGAGACACCGGGCATTTGTACTATAAATAGTTTTTAGATAAACAAATAATTCGGCATAATTCAAAAGGAAATTAATTAATTATATTTTATCACACATTATGGTCGCATTCCTTTACTCCGGAAATTCATTGAATGTTTAATGTTAAACATCATATTTTATTACTTTATAATTACATAATGATAATAATTTTTGATTTAAATAATTTTATCATAAATATACTCAGATAATAAAAAATTAATTACGGTCATAGTTAAATATGGCAAAATTTTGCAGATAAAATTAAGAAAAATAATATTTTCGTATCAAAATTTTTATCGATAGAAAATTATCATTTAAACAGAGATAATGTATTTTATTTATATTTTATTTATATGTATTTTTGCATATGATTTCTCTGTAATTATTATAACATATTTTATTATAAATTTTAAATAACAATATTTTAAATAATTATTATTATATTTATAAAGACAATTTAACAACAATGTCTGTCTGTCTGTCCCTGGATAACGCTTTATTATCCAATAAAAATGCCGAATGCAATAATGTAATTATGAAATGAGCCAATAATGTGGCATTAAATATTTAAATATTTAAATTTTATAATTAAAATTATGCGCGCGCATTATTTTATTGTTTTAAATTTACTAATTTTTAACAATAAAAACATATATAATACGAAACAATTATTATTAACAATAAAATATTTAAATTTTAAATTATTATAAAAAAAATTATATAAACAATTATAAAATTAAATTAAAATATAATTAAATATTTAAATATTTAAATAATAAATAAAGGATTAATAAAATAACAAAATATGCATTGTTTTGTATCGGGTAATTTTCCACTAGTATATATAAAGAAAATTTAACAACAATTGTATGTCACTAACGCTTTATTCAGGCTATGATTGGTCGAAGCAATAATGAAAAATTTGAATTAACCAATAATTTTAAAATGATAATAATTAAAAGTATGCGCGCGCATAATTTCATTGTTATATTATTTACTTTTATAACAATTTAAACTTATATCATACTTAACAATTATTTAATATAATAATAAAATTAATGCTAATAATATAGTACAACAATAGGGTTT
>JAQIXB010000212.1:0-22533 GCA_034697405.1 Mesoplophora pulchra | reverse complement strand
AATAATGTCGACATTATCCGACGTAATCCATCCCTCATCATCATTATCATCATCATTATTATCATCATTATCATCATCATTATTATCATCATCATCATCATCTTCTTCATTATCCTTTTCATTTAAAGATTCATTTTCTTTAATTTTCTCATTAATATTTTCATTATTTAATTCTTTATCATTTGACGCTTTTGGATTATAAAATCCGATATTTAAAGGATCAGAGAGATCCGTCCTTTTATTTGATACGATTTTAGCATTAATGGGTTCAGATCGAAGATGCTCATGTCCATTGAATTCCTTTTCTAACCGTAGTGTTAATGCGATTAATTTTAAATCTGTGATCGATAATTGCGAATAATCTCCGGTTTTTCGTGAAAAATCAGAAACAAATTTAATATCATCCAAAGACGGTTCACGGTATTGCATTTGAAACGGAAGAAACTCATGTCTCTGACGTGTATGCACATCTTTAATTTCTTCGATCACTTCGGGTAAAGTGTATATGTTTTCCCCTAAATCCTGACATTTTATAAATCATTAATCATTTAAATCTTAAATTTAATTATTTATTTAAATTATACGATCATTGTGTTCACTTTTAATTCAAAATAATTTCATATGTCATTTATGTCAATTCATTTGACATTTCATTTATTAAATGCTATTTTATGAAACATTTAATAAATGAAATTATAAATGAAATTTATTAATGACATTAAAGAGCTGATGATGGCTAATAATAGTCATATCCAATCATTGTGTATTACTATTATTAACCGTCGTATTTTAAGATGAAAACGATTAACCGAAAATACGGTTAAACCGACCGATGTTCGGTTACGATTTTAGGTAAAAATCTGCATCTTTATTTATACGATACGCACATATAGTAATTGTATTACAATATGTGCATATGCCTCAGGATATAATTGCACATTCTTTCCCATGATATGATTGTACAAAAATGGTCATATGTTTTTAATTAAATTATGTATTTAATAATGTATAATTAACATTAATTTAAAGCCTGAAAATATGATTGTAAATTAACCCTTTAAATTAACTCACATTTATCGGTGAATTATATATAAATGCTGAGGAATCAATAACCAAATGTGTCACTTTTAAACTTTTATTATTCATTATTAATTAATTAATGAAATTTTACATTTAAATTAAATTTTAAATTATAATTTAAAAATAAAAATGTTAAAAGTCCATAATGTAACGTGTAAAACACGTTTTTTAAAATGAATAGAAATGTGCGCTTTATATAAATGTAATTTTTGCATTTATTTTATAAAATTTAATCATTAATCATATTTTTATAATAAAATAATTTTAATTTAAAATTTTAAAAATATAAAAATATTTTTTTGGTAAAATATTAATTAAATTAATTATTAAATTAAATTTTAACGCATAAAAGCACATATGAACATCTCTATTTACATACACTGCATACGCATTAAAATGCGTTTTTTGCATTACAATCGATACATATCTTTGAATGAACGCTATGAAATGAATATGATATCATATGATAATGAATTAATTAAAAACACAAAAAATACAAATAAATTAATCGTAATCATGTAATAAATTATTTAATAATAAATTTGTCATTTGATATGTGATGTGTAACATTTGATTCAAATGATTTGAATCAAATGATTTGATTCATTTTAAATGAATATAATGATTTTAATTTTATATATTTTATAATTAATAAATATATGAATTAAAAATACGAATCTGTAAATAGAGTTATTATATTTGAGTTAAATATTTTTAGATTTATTTTTTTGTGATTTTTAAATTTCGATACAAATATGGTGTGATAATTTATTGAATAAAAAATAAATGGAAAATGAATGGAAAAGCGGAGGAATGCCATCATCACCTCTTAAGTCAATGGCCGACACAACAGACACATTATCAGTTAAACAGACGCATATCGGAGTTGAAAATGCCAATGATATTCCCAATGATATGATAATGATTCAGGAATATTCAAAATCAGCATTATCCAACTATGGTCATAGTAAATACGAAGTGAATGAAGTGATTCAGTATCCGCCTGACATTATATCCACGACCGTAGAACGGAGTAACGCAACCATTTGGGGGTATCAGTCACATGACACCATTCTTAAGTTAAATAAATCACATGCAAATTCCAAAAGTAAAACGAAGAAATTCCATTATAATGTGAATAATGTTCATTATTCCGGTGATTATGGCATTAATGTTAATGAAGAATGTGATAGAAATTCAAATGCAGAATCGTGTTCTGACGGTGGTTCGACATTATCAGGTACGAGTGTAATGACGGGAATTGAATCAGTCACTGATTTTATGCATAAACATATGAATGAATTAAAAAATGTCAATACACAGACACAGTTAATAGAGACTATGAATGAGTACATTCAAACATCATATACTGAGGATAAAAGTACAGGTGAAGTCTTTGAATTGAAACGATTAAATGCCGGTTTAAGGGGTCATATCGAACAATTGGATTATATCGTGGAAGAAATGGTCAAAGAACGGTCCGATTTCCATATGCGATTTCATTCCTTTGATAAAGAATTAAAAGTAAAAAACGATCATATCGAAGATTTAAATGCAAAAAATGTGCATTTAAATAATGTTAATGATGAACTAAAACTGAGCATTAATAAATGGGAATCGATAGTGTGTGATTATCAGGAAGTGATTGAAGCGAAAACACACGATATTAAAGCACTAAACGATGACATTAATCACATGTCAAAAGATTATGAAAAACTTAAGATTAATAATGAGCATATGATCATAGACACTGAATCGAAATGCAATCGTATTAAAGAATACGAAAATAAAATTCATCATATGGATTCAGAAATGAAAAGCTTAATTCAGAGCAAAATTAACATGGATGAGGATATCAAAAGATTAAAAAACGAAAACGATACACTTTTAGCACGTAAAGAATGGTATGATGGAGAATTAAGTAAATTGAATATGCGATTAAATGAATTTCAACAGAAACTAGTGACAGAACGTAATGAGACATTAAATGCAAAGACCATCGCAGAAAAGTGTCAAATGCAAAGCTCACTTTTGAAACAACAATTGGTGGGGGTTAAGCATAAAGCAGTTAAAGAAAAGGAACTGTTAATGAAGCAATTGGAAGGCATAGGTGCCGAACTTTTGCAAAATGAATTTCAATCGAAATACGAAAAAATAACTACTGACGAATCACAACAGTTACTAATTGACTCAAACAGAGGTTTACTAAACCATGAGATTGACGCTAAAAACAAAGAAATGGAAAATTTAAAGCGCGAATTGGATCATTATAAAGATTTAAATGAACAAAATTCATATGAAATTAAATCACAAATGAATGAAATAACGAATTTAAAGAAAATTATTAATGATAAAGAATTCGAACTGAACACAAATATCGCTCTTAAATGCGATTTCGAATTAAAAATCAAAGGTCTTAATATTGATTTAAAACGACAGAGAGAATTAAACGAAATTCTGAGGCGCGACAAAAAAGAATCGGATAATAAATTAACAGCACTTTCATGTGATAATAAAACACTCGAAAGTACCACCGTACAATTGAAAGAAATCATTGAAAAACACGAACGGAATTTGAAGTTATTACAGAGTAATTTAGTCGCAAAAGAAACTAAATTGGATTTAATAGAAAGGGAAAGGACCAAATTCAATGACATGATTTATATGAAGAATCAGGAAATAGATGAGTTTAAAAAGAGAATTAATGACCATCATCAAAATGACGAATATCATAGTGAAATGACAGAACTTCAGTTTCAGAAAAATGAAATGGAAAAAGTGATGAATTCATTAAACACTGAATTTCGATCATTACATAATAAACATGAATCTGAAAAATGTCAATTAAATAATGAAATCACTGAATTGAAATTAAAACTAAACATTGAACAAAATAACAGCGAAATTATTCTGAAAAAATTCAATGAATTGAATATGGAAAAAGAACAAATAAATAATGAATTACATATGATTAGGAATAAATATGATGATTTACAAAATAATTTAAAAATTAAAGAAAATGATAATTTAAGAGATGAAATGTCTATGAACAGAGATTATGATGAAAATAAAAATGATAATTTAATCCGCGAAAAAAATGAGAAAATTCGAGTTTTAGAGTCAAATGTTAAACTTTTAACGCGTAAATATAAAGAGATAAAATTAAAATATGATAATGAAATAAATAACGAAATATTAAAATTAAACGATGTTTATTCTGAATCAACACAAACCGATGATTTAAATGAAAATGAGAAAATAATAGAAAATTTAACTAAAAATATCATTAGATTAGAACAGTCAATTAAAGAAAAGGATTCAATAATTGAGGAAAATATGAAAATTATACTTAATTTAGAGCATGAAAAAGGAAAGTTAATTTCTGCGGATGATAATTCCACGAAAAAACATATCAATTCATTAGAGGCATTAATTACATCGAAGAGCGAAGAAGTGACGGAATTAAATGCTAAAATACAGGAAAATGCAAATAAATACAAAGATTTGGAAATAAAAATGCATAAAAAAGTAATGGAAATGGATAATGATTTAAAAAAAGAAAAGGCCATTGTTAAGGATCTTCGGCATACGATTTTTATGGAAAAACGTGAAAACAGTTATATCAAAAGAGATATAAATGATCTGAAAAAAACACTGAACGAATCTAATGTAATCGCAGATAAAAGAAAACAGCAGTTAATTGATAATGAAAATATTGTAAAAAATCAAAAGGATATTGAAATTTCTTTTCGTAATGATATTGAGAAATTAAATATCGATCTGAAACATTCAAATGATGAAATTATAAATCTTAAGAAACAAATGGAAGAATCATCAAATAAAAGTGAACCTCTTTTAGAACAATTAAAAAGTTTGACTCTAAATTTAAAGGACAAAACTCAAGAAATTGATGCTCTTAAATCTATGCATGAATCAGCCAATCAAAGGTATGAAATTGAATTAAAAGGATTAAACGATCGTATCGATGTTTATAATAAAGAAATTGAATTATTAAATGACGAATTAATTAACATACGAAAAGAGAAATTCACGATTATGTCGAAATTATCTGAGTTAAGAATCGCACTAAAAAACAGTCATGATATAAATAAGAAATTAAAGCATCATCTAAAGAGCTGCGAAATCGGAATTACAAATGAAAGTACATTCAATGAGGAGCTCATTAATCAATTATTAAGTCAGAGTCATCAGACACAAATGGAGAGCAGGTATTTGCACTCACATCTACTAACATATACTTTTCTATTTACTAATTTATAATTTATTATAATTATAGTTATTAAGTCTTTAATCATGAATTAACTCTCAATTTCTATGGTTTCATTAATTTAATTTTAAAACAAATAATTGTTATTTTATTAGACCGTTCCTTAATCTTCAGGCATGTGTTGAATCATTAAAACAGGAAATGGAAATGCTTCAAAAACAGATTATTAACTAAATGTCTTTACACTATTATTTCAGTGCCTTCAAAAGAATATGCCAAAAATTTCTAATTTAACATATTTGAACTGAATATTGAGATAAATTATAATTAAATTCTATATAATTAATTGTGTACTCATAATATATAACACATGTTTAATATTTTTATTTTAAATTTTATTTTCATTCTATAAATTCGTACACAATTAATATATGATTTATAAATAATTTTAAAAATGCTTATTTATGTCATTGAAATATATACCGATTTACCTCTTATATATTGTGTATATTTATCCCTATGCCTTTAGGTATAATAACACTTTAAATTTAGTGCATTAAAGTTATGCAGAGACTAAGTGACGCCCGTGTCGGTAATTGCAATGGAAACAACGCTTAAGATACGACTATGCCCACTTTCTCTTTACATAATTACTTTGCATTAATCTTAACACACTTTAATTCATTATTAATGAATATATGATATTTTTATTATTAATATTATAAGAAATTCCCGTAAATTATTTATTGAATTAATATGTATTTAAATTTTAAAAAAATCCAAAGAATTATTTTAATATGTTAATGGTGCTCTTACATTACATTTCCATTAAAATGTCTTTAAAATCGCGCATACCTCGAGAATGAATGCACCATTCCAATGAATGTTTTATAAGAGGTAACACGGTATATATAAGAATTATAAGGAAGTTTCTAGTCTCACTGCTAGTTGATGTTTAGATTAACACCAAAATATTTTTATTCAAATGTTTACTTTTATCAATGTTATTCTTTAATTTATTATGATACATTTTAATAAAATTTAATGCATTTATTAATGAATTAAATGTGATAAATTAATATTAACATTTTTAAAAAAAGATGTAAAAGCATCGTATGAATGTAACAAAAGTGCCTTTAGAATTTGCTGTGCTCATTACGGAATAAATTATCGATATAATCGTTAATTTTGCGTTCACTTTTACCAAAATGAGAGACTAAATGTTCTCTGAAAGTGGTCTGACAATTGGATCCGAAATCGCATTTTCCGCATTCGAATATCTTTAATCCCTCATGTCTCTGACTCTTTTGAATGTGTCTATGAATATCATTAATGACATTTCCAACATAAGGACAGTACGGGCATTTGTATTTGGAATTAGTATGTGCAGAGACGTGAAAATCGAGTTTATCCTGACTCATGGTGGTGAAATCGCAGTCCGCAAAAGAGCATTTCAGCATTTGCGGCATTTTACATTTCATACTTTTTACATCCGATAAATGTTGACTATTAACTGATTGTAAATTATTCGCATTTTGAGAATCGTCTAAACATATAATATCATCATTTTCTTGTGTTTTCGTATCCGAATTTATTACTTTAGATGATGATGATGATGGTAATGGTGATGGTAATTTCTTTTTAGCATTTTTTGTATTATTTAAATGTATATACGGGTGATATTTGCTCTTTGATACTGCTTTAGCGTCAGTCTTTTTTCGAAAATTATAGCCTAAGGCGGAATTATCAAATATATTCGCATATGATACATTAAGAACATTACCATCGTGAGACAATTGCTGATGTTCCCTAAGATCGTCTAAATGTGCGCATAGCAATTGACATGCGTTACATTTCAACGGTTTTTCGGACGTATGCAATTTATAAATATGTAAATAAATTTCATTATAATTATATGATGAATTACAAAATGGACATTGATAAAGATAAGGATTTAATGATGGTATTTTACGATTTAATTGAAATATCGATGTTTCGAGAAACAATGAACTTTCGTTGACACTGTGATTAATGATATGCAAAATCATTGTGACCTCTGATTTGATGGTGATACCACAGACGGGACATTTCAATTGACCGTCGGTACACCTGAATTGGGCGATTGAAGAGTATTTCGACACATTATTAATGCTCAATAATTGCTGCTGACATTTGAATAATTCCATTTTCAGGGTTTTGATACGCGCCGCATCTTCGAATTGTCTCTGCAGAGATGTGATCGTATAATCATGTAATTGCTTTTGCATCTGAATCCGGTGCTGTTTTTCCATTTCCAATGCATGTTCCATTTGAAAACGCAAATTCCGTTCATCTTTTAATTGTTCCTTTAGTTTCTTAACGCATTCATTATCTTCATTCAGTGAATATCCGCTATTCTCTGCCGTTATATTATTAATCATTTCAGAGCCGAACAAAAGGTCATTATCATATTTCTCTTTTTTCATCTTTTTATTCACATCATTGTTCTTATCGCTGATTATCGTGTCATTTGTATTATCATCATCGTTTAGTTCATTCGTGAATATCATATCATTATCGAAATCGTCGTGTTCATTGAGTTCGACGGTCACATTCTCAGCCGATATTATGATCGATGATGATGGTGACAGAGACATTGACACCGCTGTAATTTTCAAACAAAATTTTAATGTAAAATTATTAATAAAAAAAATTAAGCATTACATTGTGAATCACTTTCGTCCATTTATAGTTTTCTTAATATATATATATGTTAATATATTTGTATTTACATTTTATAAATTCATCATAAATATCTTTTTAATCATTTTATATCATCACATTTTAAATTATAATGTTTTTACGCCATTTACAAATGCAGTGATGCGCAATGCTATCGCCAAAGGGGAGATTAATACAGCTTTACTTTAAATACCCTTTTACCTCTCAGGTACTTGCACATCACTATACCTCTTCAAAAAGGAGGAAACTCTGTGTAAACCTGTCTCTTCAGCTTTCATGTAATTATAGCCTGAGGCACGTCCCATGCTCTTTCCCTCTTTCATATACAGTGTCCACATTCAGTTGAGGTCAAAGGGTAAAGCAATAAAAGTTATCATTAATACATTCTGTTCTCGTTTTTGGAGTTTTCATTTTTGTAAAAAATCTCATGCTTTTATCATGAATACGAAAATGATTCATTTTTTACCTTTTAATTAATTAAATGATATGACATTTAAAAGTAATAAATACATAATGCATATTTCATATTTATAATTAAATTATTAAATTATTATTTATAATTAAAATGCTTTAATTGTATTTTATTATTTTAATTAAAAAATTCATTTATAATATGAAATTTCAAATAATTAATATGAATATATATATTCATACATATATATTCATATTTTAAATAAATTTTATTGAATTATGATTTTTGATTTAATTTATTCGCACATTATTCATCATTTAATTCTAAAAATACATTTAATAAAAGTTTTAAAAAACATTCGTTTTTAATTAATCCCATTTCTTTATCAATTTACAATGATCGTATGATAATTGAAAGGTCAAAACATGTATCTGTACTAAAACCATCGCTATTAATTACATATTTTTATTTTATAAATTTAATTATAATTAATAACGATAGTTTTAGTACACATTCATGATTTTACTTTATAATTATCATATTATCATTGATAAAGAAATAGGAGTAAATGATTTTTAGATTTTTATAAAATAATTTTTTTGTATAAATTATTAAACATGGTATTTTATACGATATTTTTATAATCCATGAATTAAGGCATAATTAAACCCAAAAATATAAATAAAAATAAATAAAAATCTATAATTCGCATATTTTTTCATTCATTTAATAAAAAATTATCATTAAATTAAAGCTGATATTTGTTTATATATAAATTATAAGTATTTTTATATATATTTTTTAAATATTTGAACATTATAATTAATGATAAAATGCAAATGAATTAAATGATTTTAATTTTTATTTATATCAATGAATTTCATTGAATAATAAATGATTATCATTTAATAATCATATAGAATTTGAAAAAAAAATTAAAAATTAATTCATATTTAATAATTCAGATTTCATTTATGACTTTTTTCGCATGATTTTTTTTCGTAATTTTGGAATATACTTATATATACTAAAAAATAAAAAACTAAAACAGAAAATGTAAAAAGTATATTTTGGCTTTAGGTTTAATTGTGATGATTAATAATTACTCATTTGTGACATGTATTGTAATATATAAGAATATGGTAAATATTAAAACGGTATTTCATTGAATAAACTGCCGATACTCTCCGCATTATGTGAGCGTCTAATGGATTCCGAAATGAAATGGGATATCTGAGAATATAAAAATAAACGAATATCATATGACCATTAAACATCCGTAAATTAATTAATATCAATAATTAAATTTAAATAAAGCATTTTCATGCCCATTATTGGAAATTTATCATTCTCATATTATACATTTGTGTTATATTCAATATTAATGTCTATTAATATTTAAAATTAATCACATGCTAAATGCATAATAAATAAAAAACAAAACATATTTTTAAATTCCATAATTATCATTATGATTAATAAAAGATGATAATAAAGTGATGCATTAAAATTTCTATTTTTTATGGAATGTTTTAATAAAATTTAGTTTTTAATGAAAGAAATGCCATTATTAGTTTCACATCTTCATCTACATTGGTACGTGCGAAAACAGATATGACACTGATTCTCCATTATGTGTTCTGCGTATAGCTTCAGCCAGAATCATACTCACATCGATGCACTAAAATATAAATCATCATTTAATGTAAAATTCAAATATAAATCAATCATAAAATACCTGAATTTTAGAACAGTCTTTCATGTTTTTCTCCTGTGGTATTGTATTAGTAACTACTAACGCTTCGAGAGCCGCTGAACTAATTCGTTGACATGCGGGTCCACTGAATATACCATGTGTAAGAATGGCATAAACTTTCGATGCTCCGGCTTCAGTCAGCTTTTGTGCGGCATGACATATCGTACCGCATGTGTCCGCCATATCATCGACGAGAATGGCCGTACGGTCTCTCACATCACCGACTAATACCATAGATGCCACTTCATTAGCCTTTTTACGTTCCTTATGAATCAGAGCGAAATCTACATTCAGACGATCGGCTATGGATGTTACACGTTTGGCACCGCCGGCATCGGGTGACACTATCAAAAGGTTTCATTATATATTTAAATGTATATAAATACTAAAATATACCGATGACACATGATCTCCATTCAGGAATATTCTCTTTAATCCATTTAAGCACCGCGGGTTCTGCAAACAGATTATCCACGGGAATATCAAAAAAACCCTGAATTTGTGACGCATGCAAATCCATTGTAATAATGTGATCAGCGCCAGAAACAGATAGCATATTAGCGACTAATTTAGCACTAATCGGGGCACGTGACTTTAAAATTAAACAAATTAGTGAATGACATCAATAAATATAGCAATACTTTGTCCTTTTTGTCCTGACGGGCGTACGGGAAACACGGAATCACCGCTGTCACCCGCTGTGCCGACGCGATTTTACACGCGTTAATCATAATTAAGAGTTCCATCAGATTGTCATTGACTTCGCCACATCCCGATTGTATGATATAAACATCCTCTCCTCTCACAGACTCTCCGATTTCCACACTATTTTCAAATTCACATTATTAAAGCATAATTAATATTTCATATTTTATTTCCTCTGAAATCATTCGCAAATTTTTTTTATTGTGTTAAATTTTATATTTTTATTTTTTTATATCAATTTTTAAAATTATTAATAATGCTAAAATCACTCATTTTTATCATTTATTCAGTATCTTTGCATTATAAATATTTAATAATTTTTAAAAAAATTATTTTAATTTAATATATAAATATGAAAAAAAATTAAAATATTTCAATATATAAATAAAATTATATTATACTAAAGTCATAAAAATTAATGCTTTCAATTATCACTTTTATTTTAAAATATTTTCTATAAAATAATACCTTTGGTTTCATAGGAATTTCTAAATTCAACACTGCGATGTGACTGCATATTTTTATAGAGCATCAAAAAAGGAACAAAAGTTCATAGGTTATAATTCTGCAGAAAGTAATATATGACTGCAGATGGCGTCAAAGTTCAAATTTTTAAAACTTTTAGACGCCGTATCTCAGGAATAATAAATATCGGGCGTCAAAGTTAAAAGATTTTTCTCTCTTAACTTTGACGCCCTCTACAGGCAGTATCTTATGTCTTACAAAATTGTAACCTATGAACTTTTGTTCCTTTTTTTATGTTCCATGAGTCAAATACGAGGGCCAATTTAGGCAGAAAAAGCGTTACTTTTTGCTTTTTTAAAAAATATTTATGTTCACTTTTATTATAACATAATAAATAAAAAAAACTATGTTATGTTAATCTAAGTTTTAAATTTCATATATATTTTCATTAAAAAATAGTTTTAATAAAATATTTTTGATATTCATATGGTAACATAAAAAATTTAGTTATTTATGGTTTTAAATTAACATATTTAGCAAAATATTAATTTAATATCTTTAATTTTAATCATTTAATTGATATTAATTATATTAAAAAATAAAATTATCATTAAAAATATTTCATAGTATTTAAAAACCATACAGTGAAACCTCATTATAACGGAAACTTTTTATATCCATGACATGAATATGCTTTCTCCCGATAGAAATGTGACTATTGTCACATTGTCACGAATCACATAAACCAATAAAAATTCAAATATACAGTGAAAGTTAAATTTAGTGCCAGAATTGTATTTTATTGTGGATAATGAATGTCTCAAATGGGGTCTGTATATGCATATATCATATTCGTATTAAAATACACTTTTGGCACTAATTTCAACTTTCACTGTAATCCGAAAAATTAAAAGAAAAGTTTATAAAAACAATAGATATGATATGATACTATTTTATAAAATAATTTATTTTATAATGAATTTATTAAAAATTTCGTTATTTTTGAGGGGTTTTATAGCGTGAGCTGAGCACATCTTATTTTTCTCAAAATATTAACCTGAAAAATAGCGAAGACCCTGCATTATATCTCAAAGTATAAAACCCCATCCTCACCTCGTGATAAAATGTGAGATATGGAATCCAATGTTAAAACCTAAGGTTCTCCTGTCACCACTCAATTCCGTCTTAGAGAGGTTTAACGGTATTTAATAAATATTCTAAAACATTTTTTGTAAATATGAATTCTATTTTTTTAATTTTTTAATTAAAGATATTAAAATGATTAAAAACATATTTTTGTATTATTATTTTTAAGCATTACATAATGTGTGTCTCTATGCAATTGAATGGTAATAAATAAATGATTAAAAATGATATGATATAATATCATTTATTCATAAATGAATAATATAAAAACCTTCAAAAGTGAGTTTAAAGTTCAAAAAAGGGAATGATAAAAAAGACGCCATTACCATGTTTCCTGATTACTGAACTTTTTGAGCACCGCTTTCCCGAGATCAATACCTAAATTATAGTTAAGCATAGTTAATCTTAGTTAACATTTCTCTCTTTTATTATACATTAATTATGCAGATTAATATGCACGATCCATTCATATGCATCATTCATATTAATTTTAAGTAAATATTTATATATAATAAATATACACACGTGTTATACATTAAAACATTTAATAAAAACATCCAAAAGATGTTCATTTAAAAGTGATCACATCACATTATCAATTATAATTAGCGATGGGAATATTACCTAATGATTTTGACTGTAATATTCTCGTAATAATCTGAAATATTCTGAAAAATTCTTTTTTAAAAAATCTTTTAAAATATTTTACATTTAATTTTAAAATTACAATTAAAGTATTTTTTAGAATGTTTTTTATTCATTTTTTATTTAATTTCTCTTTAGAGTCCATAATTGAGTCTTTTTATTTTATAAAATAAAAGTTCAAATGTTAAAACATAAATTAATGACATTAAAAAGCACGTTTCTTATACTTTATTTGCATTAAAATTATAAATTAAATGTTAAAAATTTAAAATTTATAAAAAAGTATTTAATTAAAAATTTTATTAATTCTATAAATGGCGTTAATGAGAAAATTACTTAAAAGTGTAATATTCTTTTGCAATGAAATTTAATAGAAATAATCTGCAATTTTCTCAGCATATTCCTAATATTATATTCCCAAATATTAGTAATATATAACATGACATAAGATATGCATAATGAAATGTATAACATTCGCATTTTATGGTTAAATGATGGTTTAATATGTGTGTATACGTACCGAGTCTTTCGACTGTTTTTTTAGCTAAATCCGGATGTGATGTGCCGCTAAATACTTTAATATTCGGCATTTTCACTCTGAATTTGTCTTTTAGTAAATGATCTCCGACGGTGATGATCTCTCTTTTCAATTGAATAATTTTGGTTATGTTTTAAGCAATTTAAAGCTTAAAAATGCATTTATAATCACACATTAAATGAATTCATATTAAATAATTTAACGCAAAATACTGTTGATTATTATCAACAATTAACTGAACATAAAAGAGCAGAGACGCACTTTAATATGTTTTATTTCATATTCCATGTGCTCATTTCAGCGCATGTTTTTGTATATAAAATTCTTTTAATCATAAATTACGGCATTTATTAAAAGCCCTTTAATATAATCTCTCATTTTTATACATTTATTTATATGGCGTTTCATTACTCTTTTTTCTAAATAAAATGACATTTTCGAACATTATTTATGGAATAAAATACTAAAGTAATGTTTTAATGTGAATAATTCACGATTTTGACATTACAATGACTAAATAAATAGCGATTAATTATTTAATGCTTTAAATTTGATTATAATAATTTATTAATTAAAAATCAGAATTATAATTATTATTTAATTAAAATTAAAGTATAATTTAATTGAAAATACATTAACATAGTGATAGAATGACACTGACACCCGATTCTTCACGATCCCCAAAGAGTCCATCGGAAAACGAAAAAAGCAAAAAATACGATCGTCAGTTACGGTGTGTATTTTATCATTAATTTTAATGAAATTTTAGCATTTTTACGTATATTATTATATTCGTCATATGTTTACATATTAAAAATGAATTTTAATTTAAAATTTAATAAAAATTTAAAAAATCAGATTATGGGGTGATCATGGACAACATGCTTTGGAACTATCAAAAGTGTGTCTGATGAATGCCACAGCTGTGGGTACAGAGACTCTGAAGAGTTTGGTTCTGCCGGGAATTGGATCATTTACCATTGTCGATGGTAATCAAATCACGGGTGAAGACGTCGGATGTAACTTTTTTCTCGATAATGACGCCATTGGACAATCGCGTGCTAAAGTGGCCACTGAAATGCTCTGCGAAATGAATCCCGATGTTCGCGGTGATTATATTGAGGAAACACCGGAATCTATCGTTGGAAATGCCGAATTTTTTTCTAATTTCACGATGGTTATAGCGTCGGGAATTAATTCTGAGGATGTATTGAATCAGTTGAGTAAAACACTATGGAATGTGAATGTACCGCTTTTGGTAATAAAAGCGATCGGATTTATCGGATATATGCGTTTACAAATAAAAGAGCATACGATTATTGAATCACATCCCGAAAATGTTTTGGACGATTTAAGAATCGATGCGCCTTTCGATGAATTAAAGAATTACTTTGATTCATACGGTGATTTCCGGGAAATGTCACGCAAAGATTTAGCGCATACGCCCCTTTTAGTCATTGTATATAAATGTCTTCAAAAATGGAAAGAGATTTACAATAAAAAGGATAATGAATTACCGATGACAGTGCCCGAAAGAAATGAATTGAAACGCATTATTATCGATGAAAAAGAAATTCTGCAGAATCTAAACAAAGACCATGATGAATCGATTAAGGATTTGGATCTCGAAAATTTTGATGATGCTATTAAATCATTGCATAGATTATTTAATTATGATGCACTTTCAAATTCGATTCCATCGGAGATAAAAAAGATACTGAACGATCCAAAAGTGGATAATCCCGATTCTAACTTTTGGGTAATGATAAAAGCGCTGAAAGAATTCGTCGGACAAAACAATGAATGTTTACCTTTACGCGGTTCAATTCCCGATATGATTTCCGATACGGAAAAGTATGTTCATTTACAAAAGATATATTCATCAAAAGCTAAAGATGACGCTGAATCTGTTTTTAACATTTATCAGAACATAGTTCATAATGCGAATATTAAGAAATTTTCCACAGAAAATGACATTAGACTCTTATGTAAAAATGCCCATTTTTTAAGAATCGTCCGTACATCATCAATTGAATCGGAACTTTCGGGTGAACTTTTGAAGGACCTTTTGATGGGGTCACATCAGACGGGCGATGCCGATGCTGATAATAATGAATTAATATTTTATTTATTATTACGTTCTGTCGACAGATTCTATACTAAACACAACCGTTTTCCCGGACAATTCAATGATCCCGTGGAAAGTGATATCGGATTATTTAAGGTATTCTTAAACGTGCACTCTTTGCATTTTCATCTCTTTATTAATATTTTAAAATTAAATTTTAGACATATTTTAAGGAAATTCAAAATGATATGGGATTTAATTCATTATCAAAGGATGACTGTATTCATGAAATGTGAGCATATCATTTTTAATTATATTTTGAAAATTCCCATTATAATGTGTATATGTATGTATAGATGCAGAAGCGGCGGATGTGAAATTCATTCGATCGCCGCATTCATCGGCGGATGCGCCGCCGATGAATGCATTAAAATTGTCACGAATCAATACGTGCCTTTTAATAACACATTCATTTACAATGGCATTACATCGACGACATTCACTTATAAATTATAACCGCTATTTTCTGATATAATTTTTAATTAAATTTTAATTTTAAATTAAATTACGATATAAAACTCTAATATCAAAAACATGTGTTAAAATATATTTGTTTTTTATTAAATTAATTTAATTCCTTTCTTTAAATGGTAAATTATATTATTAAAAATGTAATATATTCATATGTATTTTCAAAAAATAAAGAAATAAAAATGTAAAAAAAATTTATATTTTAAAATAAAATGTGAATTCATTCATATGTTTACTATTGACATGTGTGAGTCATGTGATTGTGCATTGAATCATAAACATGCATCGCATTTATTTACTTTTAAAATGTGTTAAAAAAGAGATTTAATTAAAAATGTGTTTTTAATTTAATATTTACAAAAAGCATATTAAAGGAGATTTTTGATAATAAAAATGCTGTCATTAAATGAATCGCATAAATGTATGATTTCGTTACGTCCGTACGTACATTTATTTCGCCATAATCATTCACAAAAAGGATATCATTTAACGATTAATGAATTATTAAATGGAAATATCCCGTCATTAGCATCATATAATAAGCATTTGAAAATACCGAAAAAAACATTCAAAATTATTAATCGTGAATTTCGTGCGATTAATAAATTACTAAAAAATTATGATCATATTTATTGTTTATCATCATCCTTAAAATGGTTTAATGATTATAATCATTTTAAAGGACATAATGATAAAAATGAGAAAAAAGCAGTGAATAAAAGCGGATCGAATGACCCGAAACACGACGATAATAATGATAATAATAAAGATCCGGACGATGATGATGAACCAAAATCGTCACTTTTAGCGAAAGCTGCGATTTGGATGCTCACGGGATACATGATCATCACCATTATGTCTTTGTTATTCCCGAGCAGTAATCAGCCCGATATACTCAGGTACTTATACCCACATATATACACATGTAAATTAACTATCACTTTATTCCAACACTCAATTTTTGTCGATGAACATATTAAAGGGGCAAAAAAAGGCTATTTACATCCCGGGGTATAATTTCATTTTTCCCCCGATATAATGTATGACATGATCCAATTGAGTAATTATATTAATATATACTATTTAATTATGGAAAACAGATATGTATCATGGAATGAGTTTCTGCATCAAATGCTGGCCAAAGGTGAGATCGAACAATTGGTCGTGAGACCCGAACTCGATTTAGTGACCATATACCTTTATGACGGTGCCATTATTAAAGGGAAAAGAGCGGAGCATAAAACATATCATATGAATATAGTTAATGTGCCATCATTTGAATTAAGGTTAAGAGATGCGGAAAGATCTTTAGGTATTAAACCAGAAAATAGTGTGCCCGTAATATACGAGCGTAATCAGGAGAGCACATGGCTATTACTCGTATCTCTCGTCGCTGTGGCACTTATGATACTTATCATGTTTAGATCGGGACAGATTAAAACACCACAGCCTTTGGACTTTTTTGTATGTTTAACGATTTTCAAATATTTTAATTTTTATAATAAAATGGTAAAATAAATATTAATATATTGTATTTTAGTCTCAAATGGGACGTGCGCGATTCACGGTCGTGGATCCTTTAACGGGAACAGGTAAAGGCGTTCGATTTAAGGATGTCGCAGGTCTTAAAGAAGCTAAAGTCGAAATCATGGAATTTGTTGATTATTTGAAAGCGCCTGAAAGATTCAGAGTAATAATAATAATAATAGAATATTAGAGAATAAATAACTAAACAATGTATAGTATTAATATTATTTAACAGTATATTTAACGAAATTTTTCAGGAATTAGGTGCGAAAGTTCCCAGAGGTGTTCTTTTATTAGGTCCTCCCGGATGTGGAAAGACAATGCTCGCAAAAGCTGTTGCAACAGAATCGAATGTTCCTTTTTTAGCTATGGCAGGATCTGAATTTATAGAGATGATCGGAGGTTTGGGTGCAGCACGTGTCCGTGACTTATTTCGAGAGGCGAAAAAACGAGCGCCGTGCATTGTATACATCGATGAAATTGATGCCATCGGAAGAAAACGGAGTGCCGCCAATATACAGGGCGGTACCGGTGAAGAAGAACAGGTACATGCTCATATTAACAAATATTAAGTCATTTTAAATTAATTGAATATATGGTTAAATGATAGACACTGAACCAATTGTTAGTGGAAATGGACGGAATGAGTGCCCGTGAGGGGGTCATAATGCTCGCATCAACCAATAGGGCCGATATGCTCGATACGGCACTACTAAGGCCCGGACGTTTCGATAGACATATATTAATAGATTATCCGACACTTGAGGAAAGGAGAGATATATTTATTCAGCATTTACAGTCAATTAAATTAGAATTAAATCCAAAAGAATATGCATTACGTATGGCGCAACTCACACCGGGATTCACGGGTGCAGACATTGCTAATGTCTGTAATGAGGCGGCACTTCACGCGGCACGTGATGGTAAAAAGTTAGTCGATGGTGATAATTTGGAAGCGGCTGTTGAAAGGGTCGTCGGAGGCACTGAAAAGCGAAGTCAGGTTATGTCTGCACATGAAAAGAAAGTCATTGCATACCACGAATGCGGCCATGCTTTAGTCGGATGGTTATTGCCACACACTGACGCTTTACTCAAAGTTTCAATAGTGCCACGCACTAGTAATGTATTAGGATTTTCTCGATATCTTCCGTCCGATCAAAAGCTCTATACAAAGGAAGAATTATTTGAAAGAATGTGCATGGCATTAGGAGGAAGAGTCGCGGAGTCTATTATATTCAATAGGATAAGTTCGGGGGCTCAGGACGATTTGTCAAAAGTAACAAAAATGGCCTATGCCCAAATAAGACAATATGGGATGGACCCTGTTATTGGACCACTTTCGTTTCCATCTGAAGAGGAAAATAAATCACAAAATTGGGTCGGGAAAAAGCCTTATAGTAAAAGACTCGCTAATACTATTGACTTTCAAGCGCGTCAACTAGTAGCTGATGCTTATAAAAAGACAGAGGAAATTTTAGAGCATAATAAGGAAATGCTTAAATTATTGGCCGAAACACTGTTACATCGCGAAGTATTGAATTACAATGATATCGAAGCATTAATCGGTACACCTCCGTTTGGACGAAAGAAGATTATTGAATCACTCGATTTGGGTCCACCCTTAGAACACACTGATATTAAAGATAAAGAATCCAATTCTTATGACAATAATGGCAATAATGATACTAAAGAACAAATTAATGAAAAAATAGTGAAAAAATAACACGTTTATAGTATTCAATTATATATTTGATAATGAAATTTTATTATTTTATTTAATATAATAAAATATATAAAAATACAATTATATAATTAGTAATTATGTGTATTAATTAAGTAATTATAGAATATATTTATGTATATTCATTTATGTAATCTTTAAAAATGATAATAAATTAATTAACTCTTTAATTTATATTCAAATGAATAATTAAATATAAATAATAATATGAATAATTAATATATATACTCATTAATGGTAATTTTTGAAATTTGTGTCTTTTATGATGCCGTTTTCACGCTATCAAAATACTAGTCATTTACTAGTCATTTACCATTGTGTTTGTGCATTAATTTCACAAATTACGATTGTTTCAAACACCGAATGTTGAATTATGAGTATTGTTATGCCGATTAATTGCAATTAATTACTATAATTATATACTAAAATATATTTCATTTTAGATTTAAACTCTGCAATCATGATCATGTGCTGCTTAATTAAGATGAATATGATGATGCAGCATTTTACTATTAATTATTCAAATTATTTAGATCTATATATACATGTATGTGTATACATTATATTTTTTGTAAATTTCAAATGAATGTTTTTTCTAAAATCTTAACCTAAAAATTAATTCATAAAAAACAAAAAACTATTAAATGCTCTAAATTAATATATAACGTCACCGTACTCATTTTATCTTTACAATCATTTCTCCAAAAGTTTATCTAATTATTTACTATCATATTTAGTATTACGCTATTATGTTATAAAAAAATTATTTATTTTTTTATTATTTTATTTTATTAATGAATTATATCTTTATGGTTAATTATAGCTAATAATTAAAGTAATTAAATTAATAAAAGTTATCATATTTATAACTTTTTGAATGTCTTTTAGTACATTTTTAATTTCTAATATATATTAGACTGAAGATAGATATTTATTATTATATAAATTTGCTTTAAATTGTAAAAAATGAAAATATTATAATCTAAAAAATTTGCAAATTTAATTTGAATAATGCCATCCGATGCCGTTTGGATCGTGGTGATTCTGCCGAATAAAGACTTTGAAAAAGAATTGAAATCTCTTAATAAATCTGTGAATAAAAACTATTATAACAGTGATGGTAAATATCATATATTTTTTATTATAATTATTTTTTAATTAATATATTTTTAGGATCATTAGACTCAGGTCTTAAAATAGATGAATATGATTATTTGGAAAATGTAAGAATATTTAAATATATATTTTTAAAAATTATTTTTAATTTTTATTAATTAAATTGATACTGTGATTAAATTCAGACTTTTATATGTTTTATAAAAATCATAAATCAGTCTCATTTTGTAAATCAATGAATTTAAAAATAATGCAAATAATTAATCATATATAATAATTAAAAATCATTTTATATAAAAATATAAACTTAAAAAGTAATAAAAAAATGCTTAAGAAATTACGTGATGCATTAGAAGAAATGGGGGTTCAGGACTCAGTATGGATGAAGACACAAAATGACCGATATTATCACATATATTTTCCCTGTGAATTGGAACATAATGATTCGACACTGCAATTTCTTTTGTCAAAAGGCTTTGGGGTCGCACCGGACACTTCTGTAGGATTTATGCCCTTTGAACTCTTTTACTATAATGAAGTCGATGATGATGACCTTAGAAAAGAATGGGAAACTGATAATACAGGGTATGGCTTTAATTATTTTTAATTAAAAATTAATATAATATATTTATTTAATATATAATATATAATATACATATATATTTATAAAGAATGCCGGGAGAAGATGGTGAACCAAAATTTGGTATTAAAAAATTCAAAGAAATAACAGATTCTTTTTTAAAATCTGTGACTTCACGTTTAACTGTGGCTCAGGTCGTCGAAGGGGTTAAGTCCGGTGCTAGTATGAGCTTTGACTTTATAATGTATACGATATTTGCGGGATGGATTGCAGCCAATGGATTAGTTAATAATTCACCCGTTGACATTGCTGCTGCAATGATGATAGAACCTGTCATGGTATTAAATAATTAAAATGTAAAAATTATTATTTATATAATTATTTGGCATTATTTGGAATTAGGGTACTGTAATGGCACTAACATTTGGTGCAGTGATTCGCGATTATAATCTATTTAAAGTCGGGTTAAAAAGTCATCTAATAGCGTTATTAATTTGTATACTAGTTGGCTTTATTTATGGAATGATTATATTTTGTTGGATGGCAGAATGGAACCCACCACCAAATGGTATTTGGCCGACACCCGAAATGCAAGTTAGAGGAACATGGCGGGGGCTTATATATGGAGCATTAATGGCATTACCGTCCGGTGGTGCTATTGCCGTTACATTGCTTAATGATAATCAGGCTGCGTTAGTGGGGGTCGCAGTCGCGTCCACTTTTTTGCCCCCCTTTATTAACACGGGTCTTTTATGGGCATTATCAGTACATTTACATATTAAATGTGCATATGAACATGAAGACACTTTCATTATCAGCGGTGAAAGTATTAAACTAAAAAAATCATGTGCCCCTATGTTCGCAGTAAATGACAATAAAACACAATATATGGCGATATATTCTTATGACATGAGAACGGAAAATGCAATTCTCGGATGTGTGTCCATGCTCTTGACCATTGTCAACGTCATTTGCATGTTACTTTTTGCATACATCTTTTTAAAGGTCAGTTTAATGTGCTCATTTTTAAATAAACATTTAATACCATCGTTACATTTAATGATACGCGAATTCAAATTCAAAATATCTTTTAGATTATTTCTACTGACTGTAAATATAATAAATTTCACATGCTCCTTTTTGTATAAATTATTAACTAAATTATACAGTATATTCACGTATATGGTGTACTGTGTACAGGCGCCAGTGCTATTCAATACGTAAGCATATGTAAAGCTTAACATATGCTTACGCATTGAATAGCACTGGCGCCT
>JAQIXB010000211.1:0-22535 GCA_034697405.1 Mesoplophora pulchra | reverse complement strand
CTTTAATATATACTTTAATATATATAATATATATGTACGTGTATGTGTTTATACATTGCTATATATATCTGTATATATACAATATATATACATTATAAATATTGTATATTGAATACACAAAACCATATCGTATTAAGAGCTCATTGTGCTTATATAGAAAGGAATAGTTAGTAATTCCCATTATGAAGCTATTGACCAAAATGTATACACTGAGATCATACCCCCATAAAGGTAATAAGAGACTCATGTTGATAATAATAGATGAGGCACTTTTTCGCGTTTTCACCATAGAAATATTAAGTTTTGTGTGTGTATTTTGCCTCTTTTTATACATCTCTCGTCACTTCACAGTCTCCTTTAATTCGCTTTTTTTGTTGTCAATTGATTCACTATAACTATTACTATACATTATAACTATACACTTTTCATAGAGAAATGATCATATATGTAACTTCCGAAAATCGTTCATATTATTAGGGTTTTGTTAAAAACCAAACTTTATTGTTATTATTATATATACTGTTATTGTGATTACAATAAAAATTGCATTATTAACTATAATAATAATAATAATAATAACAAAAATTATAATAATAATAGCAATAATAATAATAGCAAAATAAATAATCTATTATTACAGATGTGTACTAGTATATCAATTAATTAACTTCAATCAATATTTGCAGTGAGTATTTAACATGATAAAAATTTAAATCTTTTGTTAAATCTGTTCTGTGCCAAAATCTGTTCAAAAAATCATGTAAATGATAAGATAATGTCAGTTATTTCCAGTATTTGCGTACTTTTGAGATGAACAAATGTGCACTTTACCTGTGGTGTGAGTACAGGTAGTACCTGAAACTAGAAACCTGTTTGAAAGTACAACATGAGGCAGAACAATTGGGTCCATCTCTCAGGAGTTCGCAGGAAATTAATTTACTGCCATAATGTCGTTGACTTTAAACATTTTTCTTAAAGAATTGGATTATTATTATTATTAATTTTATTAATATTAAAATAAAATTAATTTATAAATTAAAATAAATGAATGCATAAATGCATAAAATAAAATGCAATGAATTTAATTTATATTACTTGAACATTATAAATGAGCAAAGTAATGGATTGTTAGTTGGCCACGTAAACTAGCCTTAGGCAAGAAAGTGACCACACAAAAATATATAAGAATAGTAAAAGTGCCAAAGTGTAAATGGTGAATGAAGGTGTGGTATTTAGGAACTTACGACTTTTTGAACTCACGTAGTGTTTTCTGACATGTTTCTCAATTGAACGGAAGTTTTGTATCATAACACCTGAACCTAAAGGGAAAAAGAAAAACGACTCTCAGTGAGACACACATTCATGAACACGGTCAACTCATAGTTAACTGAAAGTTGGATGTGAGTGTCCCGCTGCCATTTCCCCGCTCAATGGTCATTCATTTTACATGAAAAATTTTTCATTCATTCATTCATTCATTGTAACGTTTGAGAACAAAACACAACACTCACAATCAATTGTCAATGTATATGCATATACTATTTTCATGTGCTATGAACTAACTCTTTTTTGTAATGCCATTATTTGCATTTCGGAAATAATTATTTTGGAATTTTTTAATTTATATCATGTTTCTTTTGAAAACGCTTTAAAATTTAAAAGACATGTTTTATTCTATATGTACCTTTAGATGTTCTCAAATTTTTTTTATGTATACTATCATCTTATTGTAGAGCACTATTGTATGAGAAACATTTTGATATTTCATTTGTATTAAAAGTGAGGGAAAAGATCGTAGCCTTTGATTGGCATTCGTCGTGAATACGGCCCTTATGAGCGGAGAGGAAAAAGAGAAAAGATGTGAAGCATTTTCTGATCATACTTTTATGTTTAGTGAATAGTAAGTCCAACAGCAAAAGCCCAATATAGAGTAAAGTACAATAATTCATATGCATTCAGAAACAGGGATTAAAATGAGGGGAGAATGTCGCGTTCCCATAGCCCTGTCCTTAGCGTTGGTATATACAAACGGCGAACCCTCAATGCCCCTCAGCATGCGAATCGGCCCCCCGCGGATCTAAAGCATTCTCCCAAAAGAGAAATGAGAAAAGTGTGAACACAGAGAGGGGAAAGTGCGGGGATGTACAGCCGTTGACGAATTCCTGAGCCGTATTTGTGCACACCTGGATCTTTGTGATCTTTGTGTATCGCAGTTTTACTAGCATTACTAGCATTACTACCCATACTAGGCACTGATTCGGGGATCGTAACAATAAAAGAAAAAGTTTCAATGCAATTCATGCGTGTATGTGAGATGCATAGTGATGCTGTCAAATAATGCCGGACTGCAGCTAAAGACCAACTGTGGACATTACCGACAAACCGTTCACATTAGATACGGTGAACACAAATCTACTGTGAAATACTACTATGGAATAGCGAAATGTTGAACCTCTGTGTGCGCGCATCACACAATAATGCACAATTTTTAGTGCTACCGTCATGTGCTTGTCTAGTTTATGCTGTTAGTACATGCTACTGGAATATAAGACACCATAACTTACTATAGGGGGTTGAAAATATCTTTCAAAATAACATAACATAATACCATTGATCTCAACTGAATTCCAGCATTGGCTCTAATTTTTCTATATATTAGTATATATGGGCCCATCTATATATAGTTTATACATAGTATTAAATGAACATTACCACTAATATACTGTACATGCTTTGAATGATCAATATGAATGACACTTTAACACTAAAGCATTTGCAACAATAAAGACAACAGAATGAGAGAGATAAAGGAAAATGCTTTATTCGCGACAGGAAAGGGATAATTTGACTCCCCACTGACCAGTTCAGGCACTAGTTCAGGCACTAGTTTAGTCACTAGATGCACTCCTCTGCAGGAGATGAACCAAAACTGACCATTAGTGAACAATGGACGATTAGACAAGGTCATTAGAAAAGGAGGCTGTATAATGTGTGTAAATACTAGCATACTAGCATGTAACAAAAAGAAAACAGAATTATCTGCTCATGTTATAGCACTTCATATTTTATTGTCCGACAATAGTTTCATATTGAATTGAACTAAACAATTGAATCATCTTAAACATGATAAAGAAAATGCCAAAAATATAAAACGAAATTAAATTTATGGGCATAAATGAGTATTAATATAGTATCGCAGTGTGTAATAAGCACATGCAATAGAGACAAACACATGACATCAGATTCAATACGTTTATCGTATACACTTTTTGCTCATTCATCACTTTGAACTGATCGCAGTGATATTGAAGATGTAGAGAGTTATACAATAGCTGTAGATATACTAGCGTAATATACTAGCAGTGTATACTCCGCGAAAGTGTTACTCTCACATATTAACATTGGTGATACAGAGATGAATGCATCCTCACGTCATCCTCCAAACTGCACTCTGCATATTTAGTACACATTTGAGTGCGCTGAGGGACATTAAAATATTTCAATCAATCATGATTAAAGACATACTAACTCTAAGTTACCGTTAAAAGTTAAAAATTGGATTCACCATTGCACTGTACACTAGAGTATAAACACTACTACCACTAGTATATTGAAGATATAAATACTTTGAAAAAATAGATAAAACGGATGTATGATCGAACCCCAAACTAAAAGTAATCTGAATTCGAATTATTGTGTCAGAGATGCATTTTCGTTGGTACTAACTTTGCTTCACTTTATAGTTAACTTTATTCCCTTTCATTTATCCATTTTATTTACTTTTATATTCTCATTGCATTACATTGCATTAACTTACTCATGTTTCAAATTTAAAAGCCCAAAAATGCTAATGCTATGAACATATTAATAAAATTGGTGTGTGATTTTTAAAATAAATAAAAAATGTTCTCATATTTTTAATATATCAACTAAATAGTAACTAACATTTTTACAAATGTAATAGTACATAGAGCATGGGGAAAGAAATAGAGCAAATGAAAGAGCATCTCTTCGTAGTACTTCCTTTTCCGGTATGAGATGAATTCGACATTCTCATGTCAGCTGATGTTGGGTCTGATGTTAGTTCTGATGTTAGCTCTGAGAATCATTTGACGGAAAACGTCTCCGGCTGTAGACCGATGCATCATTGTGGCAATTGATTTCTATGCTATTCTATGCTATTCCATACTATTCCTATGGTATAGAGAGGGATTATGTTCCAACAAAATATTGACTATCTCTATGCTGTATACATACACGTAGTGATATGCCATATATTCTCACTGATTCCTGAAAAATAAGTGCACATTAAATACCATATACTCATATGTATAACGTGCACTGATTTTTGGACCTATAATATGAAAGAATAGCGTTTGAAAACGCCATTAACTTTGTACTATTCTTTTCTATTCTCTCCCTCTTTGCATTTTTCTCTTCTCTCACCAACAAAAATGATATTTGCCCGATTCTCATAATCCAGTGCTAGTAGTTTCTAGTACAGTAGTAACTCGTCTGAGTGCCGAAAACGTTTCGTTGTTTCGTTGGCACTATTTATTTTCACATCTGTTTGTGCACCGTACATTTACTATAAAAGGTACCATAAGCAGAGAATTCACTGTAAAGTATCCTCATTCATCGATGGCGCGCAAAATCAGGCTGTGGACAGCTGCAGATTAATCAAATGATTTGAACCAAAACTTAACAGTGAAAGCATTTGATTTTTAAACATTTATTATATAAAAATTCACTTTTTTTATCCGATTATAATGCCCAAATTCAATACCTATCATTAGAAAAAGTAATTAATTAACAATAAAGTAAATGGAAAATATTAAAACATTAGAAAAATCGATAATAATAAAATAAATAAATAAATTTAAGATTTATTCGGATGATAGTGATATTTCCATTCTTAAGAATGATGTGACAAAACGACAGAGAAATACAAAATGAAAGAGTATGATGGCATAGTGCTGCTTTTTATACAATTTTCGTACTGTAAAATGATTCAGTTCAATGACGGTTCTGAGACAATACAATAAAAAGGAAATTTATCCGTATTATTAGAGGCAGAATAAAGTCATTTCAATGATGTGATTCATATAAAGGTTTGAGATAAGACTTTCATAAATACCCTCTCTTTTGCTATTCTTTTGCTATTCTTTTGCTATTCCTTTTCAACATGCGATGGGTATTTTTTGACTCAATAAAAGCATGAGTTTCTTTGAAAAGAGTCACAATATTTCGTCGTCAGAGTGTAGAAAAATATCGCATACATACAAATAATAGAATCGCAGTTTCATCATTCTAAGAAATAATCGTAAAAAAATTACTCACATAATGCCATTGAATTAATAGAATATGAATGAATTAAAAGCACATAATCGCATGCGTAAAGAGAGGTATTAATGTTCTCACAATACTGTCACTATAATAAAGTATACATTGTAAAGTGCATATATACAATAATTGCATAAACATTGCCTGTTACATGAGACCCGAGTAATGAATAAACGCGTACTACTAGTGTATGCACTAGTACATATAAGTGAATGTATATAGCACTATAATTCATAGTAAATTTCATTTATTATATAAAATAGTTTTTCAAAATGTGTATGGAAAGTAAATGGAAAGTAAATGCATGACTCAAATTTTGCACATTTTAATAGAATATGTGAGTATAGTGTGAGTATAATGTGAGGAGAAATAAAATATAATATATGCACATTTTGAAAAAGTAAATTCCAATTCCAATGCCCCCATTCATATCAATAATAAACAACATATTTAAACATTTATAATATGGGAATTTACTATTAAATGTGAATTTAGTATGAAATATACTATAATATTATAAATATGAGCATAGTTATTAATAAAGTTTTAGTGTTTAGTGCTATGTCTTAAATTTAAAAATTCATGTGAATTTTTTTTAAAAAATTATTATGAAAAATAATTATAATATTCTAATAAAACAGTGTCAATGTCAATGAATATGAATGATTAAATGTACGGCTTTTTATTTACTTAAATATGAGAAATGAAAGTGAATGCATGTAAAATGCATAAAAAAGTTTTGTATAAAAAGTAAAAGCACAGTGCAGCGTTTCATTATTGTATATATCGAAATCGAATATAATATTCTTTATATGAATTCAGTGTGTACATATACACATATACACATACACATGCCGAACGCATCATAGTGTAATGCAGTTTCATATCTGCAGAGTCTTCAAATAATGTT
The DNA here is from genome assembly GCA_034697405.1 of Mesoplophora pulchra. NCBI lineage: Eukaryota > Metazoa > Arthropoda > Arachnida > Sarcoptiformes > Mesoplophoridae > Mesoplophora > Mesoplophora pulchra. The sequence continues at coordinate 16,282 of JAQIXB010000211.1, read as the reverse complement.
CGTGCGGTTGAGGCACAGACCCCACCGAATCCCCCCTTTTATCAGCACACAATACTTTAATAGCGTCTCACATATATGTTCTCATCGTATCCGCTCATAGATTGAAAAGTTTGAGTGTATATTGCACGTTCTGATGGCATAGAATAGAGAGAGAAAAAGAGAGTACTCTTATCTTACATTACATACATTCGTGGTGAGTATTTACTCTGCTTCTGTATGAAGCGTATATTATAATTTTGTTTCATTATGCATATTTTCATATATTAACACACATAAAGCAATGCTATGTTTGTATGTGCGTATGCATGTATACTATGTATGTATGCAATTTATGTGTGTATATTTGCGTGATACACTATCATCATAATGACGAAATGCAAATAATTAAAGGAAAAACAATTACTATTAAATATTATAATTATTATTACTGTTATTATAACTTAATTATGGTTTAATATATTTAAATATTAAAATAATCATTTTTAAATGTTATTTATTTTATTAAAAATTATTTAATTAATCACGATACTGAAATTCGCGCTAAAATTATTTAATGTTTATTTTAAATAATAAAATATATTATAAAATAATTTAATTTTAAAATAAAAATTTTAATACAAAATTTAAACATTAAAAACAACTTTTGAGGTCATTTAATGTAATTTTATTTAATTTAAAAAATTTACATTATTTATTTAAATTATTACACTGTTTAATTAAAATTATAAAATTTTATATAAAATTGGGTTAAATTTTTATTTAACAAAATTTTTACATAAAAAATTAAATTTATAATTATTTAGAAATAAAAATTTTATTTATGTATAAATATTTATAAAAATTTTCTTTTTATGATGAAAAAATTTAAATGCATAATACATTGGTATGTATAATACAATGGAAGCAAAGCATTGATTAAGAGGAAAATCAATGCATTTAAATTAGACATGTAAAGGCATAGCGGAAATTAAATAATTAATAAAGGAAATTAACAGTTTTTTGTGAAATGGTAAAATATTAAGAAAAATGTGTTGAAATTAATTAAAAGATGATACGCGTGACATTAGTGATGGTATTACGTATAATACCATAGGTCAATTTGATTTTATGTTCGTACATAAAGATGAATGTAAAGAGATGAATGTAATTTTTAAGCGCATTCCCTAATGTTGTGTCACGCGCGATTCTGAAACACGAAAGTCACAGTGTCACTTAACAGTGTGTAACAATATAGATGTGGAAAAAGCGGATGATATGAGGCATCGCAGTGTATTACTTTAAATGAGGAAAATGCATTATCCATTACGGTCAATCTTTAATGTCATTTCACATGAAATGAGAAAATAAAAAATGTGAATCCGTCATATCCTCTCTCTTCTCCATCATGTACTATCATATACTATCATATACTATCTCTTTTCTCACTAATATTGAATAGAGTTTCACTCTTAATGAAGCACATATGTGTTTTATTCATCAATGTACAGCCCGATCTGTACTTTAGGATCTTTTAATGAATAAGGACCGTGATGCATATATTGATGGGGGAAGAGAGAGAATGAGAAAAAAAGAAAAGCCACAAAATGTACGCGCTGATGAAAGCGATAAAGCACTAATACTAGCACTAGTACATAGTGCTATGTACTAGTACTAGTACTAGTACATAGTGCATGGATTTTATGACGATGACGAGTTGATGATGATGCTGGTGATTATGTGTATATTACCACCATGAAAGCTCAAAAGTTTCCTTTTATCGTCACATGCGATTGTATTCTATTAAAAAACTGAGAAAAAATTATATGACACATTATTATTGAATGCATTGGAATATTTTGAATTTATAAACAGCATTTTTGATGATGAATAAAACAGCAGTATGTTGTTATACATGATTTTCTTTGAAAATATAATATGTAATAAAACATAATGATAGAGAATTGAATAAAATACGGGGTTAAAAAAGAGCCGAATTGTCAATGATCAGACAAAAACTTCGTTCATTCGTGACACAACACTCAAACACCATACACTGTCATTTTCAAACACAATTGAAATAAGAGTCTGAAAACAATGGACATACATTGATATTGATTCAATACTCACTGTATATTTTACCATTAACAATAATGGCAGATGCTAATGTTATCAAAAATCACTATTTTAACATAATCACAATCATATATTGCATATGATTTTTTCACTTTTTTCTTTATTAAAATTTAGCCAAAAAAATGCGTTGAAAAATGCGTTAAATTTCCGTTTCATATTAACAATAATATAACAAAAGACATTAAAATAGTAATTATGTCTAAAAATAAAATTTAAACGTTTATGATATTTAATATATTGAATAATGTTAATTTTAAGTCATTATTATTATATTTTGATGTATTAAAATATACATGCACAAATTTAATTTATTTACTATATAGTACTATTTAGTATACCTCTAATGAGAATATTTTTAAAAATGTCATTGGATATTTTATAAAATTAAATAATGAAATTATAATTATAATTAATGCTTTGACTAAAATGTGCATCATTTAGATAATGATATTCATAAAAAAACGTATTTAACATTTAGCAATTAATGAACTAAAAAATGTTATTAAAAAATAGTATAATATCAATTGGGAAATACAATATATTAAATGCATTATGTTCTATTCATTTGTGTATAGTTTTAGTTTTAATTATATGATGAAAAAAGATGAAATATAAGAGTTAATTAAAGAGAGAAAAGAAATGGGGAATGGGATGTGATATAATCTTAACCCAATTATCATATTCATTATAATGGAACATATCATTTTCAATGATAATAAAATGCCATAATATTCATTGTTAATGATTATTTTCAAAGAATCGCCTTTATTATTGTGGACGATGGAGAAAAGCGATAACATTCACATTCAATAATACATAAGCACATGCATCAATGAAGTCTGCGTTCAGACTCTTCTCAGAGTAAATAGTGAAAGAATGGTAATAGATGAGGATTCACTATAAGAGCTGTGTGTGTTCGTTCTTTAGTTCATTCGTTCAATTTATGGCTCACTGCTCACTGCTGCTTTATTAAGAGCCTATTACTATTTAGACATCTTTTCACATGCCCATTATTATACATGCATTCGTACATATTTTTTAATTTATACTCAATTATAGTAATAGTTATAGAAAAGCTCAATTCTCATTAAATATTATTAGAGTCAATCTCGACCTTTACATCTTTGGTCCAATAATGCATTTTTCGACTAAAATTATATTAGTATCAGAGTGGATAGTATGATAGAAGCAATTGAAGTAACTTCCTGGAGGCATAACTAGGCATTACTAGATGCTAGTAGCTACATGGATCAATTATTAAAGAAAAAGGAGCTAAAAGAGCCAATTTTTAACAAATGGCCACCAATTGAGAGCATTTGGGAACAGCATTGAGAAAAACACGTTACGTTTAATGATGACTGATGATTGAAGCTTTTACTATAATTGCCATATTCATGTGACAGGCATATGGATGTATATGTATATATGGATGGATGAGGATGTGATGGGGGTACGTAAATTGGGGGTTCACTTAAATTGACTCTCATACTGACTTTTTTAGTGCGCTGTGAACAAAATTATTTTAATAAAATCACAGCCAAAAAACATAAACCTCATTCTTTCTAAAACTATAGTATACATACTCTGCACCATTATAGAGTTTTATATGATAATTGAACTAAAATAATAAAAGTGAATATGAGCACCAAAACGGTATAACAGGCTCAAGGTGTGCATTAACTTTAAATTTCAATATACATATTTAATATTAACTATGGCCAACAGATAATTCTAGAAATTTCTAGTCAATTTCTAGTGAATATCTAGAATTTGATTGAAGGTGAAGTGAATTCATGCATTTATTTGCATATTGCGTGTGCCTTAACACAGAATCATGCCATTGCCGAATGCTTTTTCGTCACCTGTTAATTCAGGAAAACATTGCAAATATGCAATGTGCATATGTGCAGCATCCAAAACTCAAAAATCACAATGCCATTCTCTGACGTCCATACATATACATATACATGAATATAGCACGACAATTGTATGATGTGCGGATGCGTGCATATGCCAAATAAATGCTTTTTGAATATGGCACGACATTAACGATTTTTTAACTTATTTATGACGATTTTCATCGAATAATTTAAATGTTCACAAACGCAGGATGCCATTGGCACGGTTCATTTCTCCATTATAATAATAATTACATTGAAATAATTTAGGTTTAGTAAAAATCAAAAATTTAGTTAACTGCATCCATCCATTCAATTTCATTTTATTATTTATGAAATTAAAAAGAAATTTATATATTCATATACTAGTATATACTAATACGTAGTGTGTATATAATTTTTTTATTATTTCAATTTTGAAAATACCTTATAACGTGAACAGAAATGGATTGATACGGAAAAAGGATAATAAATGAAAGAATACACTCTAAGTTTGAATATGCATTAAGAAAGTAATTTATTTAATGGGAATGTCAGAAAACAATACGATGACAAATATAAGAACTCAGTATTAAAGTGTATTGCATTTCATTTTCAAATGATTCCATAGCAAAGAACAATCGAATATACTTTAGGATATTTGTGAACTGAGAATAGCTCATTTTTGTATTGTATGAGCATACAGTGAGAGAAATTATGAGTGTCATTATTGAAGAGAATAGAAAAAGGAATGTGAACCGATTCTTTCAATTTATTCGTTGTGAGTGATTAGTATATATAACACGAATATGTGAATTCCCCATACGTTTAATTAGAAAATGCATGAAAATAGTATTACACGTGACATGAAAGTTAAATAGATATTTAGTAATTAGGGATTTTCAAAAAATTGACACATTTTCAGATGTCATATTAGCAATGTCATAGGCGCTTTACATTTATTTTCTTTGATAGTGATGGGAAAATGCTAAAATTATTAATATTTTTCATTAAAAAAATATTTTTTTAAACATTATGAGGATAAAAATACAAATTATTTTTAAAATAAAATATACGCATAAAAATTAAAATGAATATTTCCGGAGTTTTTCGTCCATGAATGTGGTAATTTAAAAATAAACACTTTTAAAGGTGTAAATGTAAATATAAAATTTAAAAATAAAATTAAATGTCATTTTTTCGGAACGAAATTTTAAAAATCGAATCTCTGTCATTATTTCTAATATTTTTATATAACGGATGTGGAAAAATACATTATAACACAGAATTGGTGATGCGCCATAAAAATGAAGAGGATACATGCATCATGATTCAGCGCAACAAAATAGTGGCAAAATTAATAGCAAAATTCAATGTCACCAAACGAGTGATGCATCGAAAAGTATTTCACAGGTATACTACAGGTATACTATAGTTAAGAGTATAAAGTAGTAATATACAATTTAAAATTAACAATGTACACTCAGCATAGTGTACTCTTTGACGCGTGATAATTTCGGGTGTGTCGTCAAAAACGTATAAACTGAGTTAGCAGTGAATTAGATAGTGTACTAACGATAGTTATTATATTCGTTTGATTCATTTAGCGACGAAATAATATTTAAGTACTGTATTCTCATAATTATTATTTTGCATATAATATAATTTAAGAAAAATGTTTAAAGACTAATAATGCGTACAGAAATAGATGGTTCTTTACGCATGAATCGTTCGTTCATTTTTCGGCGTCATCACTCATAAGGCACGGAAAAGACTGTAATTTTTAAAATTATTATTTTAATCTCATGCTGAGTATGCCCAACACTACTGCATAACGTTATGCCTAACACTTCACAATGAAATTATAGAGACCCATAATTTCTCATAATGTCCTTAATGTGTTCCATACTATGTACTTTCACTCACATTAGAAAAAAGAGAAAAATGCTGCCAAAAGTTTTCAGTTATACAGTTATGGTGGATTATTACTGTTTCCAAAAATTAATGAGTTAAGCGAATTAATTTAAGGCATGGGCGTACTATACACAAAGTTCACTACCATTGTACTATTTTACTATTATAGTAGATTCTTCTACGTTATGAATAAAGAATGCACATTCAATTGTACAATGTCCCTGTTAATAATATTGGCAAAAAATTACTACCCCTTGGGATTTATAACTACACAACTAAGGCACAACTTAGGCCCAAAATGAGCATTAATCAAAAGCAGTGGGGAGTTTCGACAGCAATGGTTGCGGCTAATACCACTAAACACTCCAATATTTAAAATTCATTTTGAATATGGATCTATCTCATACTAGTATATGAATATATATATATATATATATATATATATATGAATGTATATGAGTATATACCCACGCACGATACACATTACTCTCGCATAATGCTCAAAAAATGAGAGCAATTTGCAGAGGAAAAATGTATTTTATATTCATGTCTTTTATAGCGTTGCTAATAGCGTAATGCAACTTTGTCCATAGTATGACATTATTACTTCAATTTTGGGGGACACTAAAGTAATTCATAAAAATTGTATTTTCGAAGAATGCGCTTTAACTTTTCAATAAACTAAAGTGTGATGATATGTGTTAAACATTTTTCAATGATCGCTTTTAATATGAGCGCTAAAAAATAATTCAATATTCATATACTTTTTTCAATATATAAACATATTATTTTAAAATTTATATATGTATATATGTATATATGTCGATAATATTTGAGAATAATTAATTATAAATATAAAATGTAAAGAATGATACAATGCAATTATATTTCTAAATTGAAATGAAAATCAAACACACTTTCATAACATACACTGTAAGTATGTAATATTATAGTAAAATGTCAACTTTTAGATAATTGGATGGGGAATACCGGTGAAATACTCTGTGGTCCTTCACGCCCAACTAGCACAACTAGCACAACTTATAATGTTGTGTTCTACTGAAATGTATGTGTATACTAAGAGTGTTAGAGATTTCCCTTCGCGATGATATCATTGTGCTAGTGGATAACTAATAGAAAATCTCGCATTAAGTGAGGCAGTAACGAGCTGCCGGTTGTCCATCAGAGCTGATAGTAAACTATGATAAGTTAAAACGCTTAAAGGCGATGCTTTATATATTAAAATGAAAGAAAATAACTAGAAATATACTATAGTATAGTATACATAGTCTGATATAATTCTTAGATTTTTAAAATGAATATTTGAAAATACTTAAACCATTAAATCATAAAATAACCGCAAATAGATTGTGGTAAAAGAAAGTATTTGGAAACGCATAACATTAACTGCTGATGACTTATGCTTCACGGAGCACACTGAAGGCCTCACCACAGACATCGCCGCATATGCATGTATGACCATGGATGAACCATCGTGCTGCAATGGTGCTGCATAGTACTAGCATAGCACTAGCATTATAATACTCAGCATGTTTTAATCCGACTTAATGACACGTGTCACGTCATAATTTCATTTTTGCTTTAATTACAAAACTTTTACTTTGAGTTACGATTTTTTCATTATGATTCTAATATAATAAACTCTTTTTTAACTTTTCCTTAACTTTTGAGCTGAATAATCCTTTAAACATTTTCGTTTAATTATTTTTCTTTCCCCATAAAGTGATACCATAGGATAAATTGAAAAAAATAGAAAAATTATGAATAAAGTTTGCAGTATATATACATATATGTTATGATGTGCAATAACCCACAAATAAATCACTGATGTAATTATAAACTAAAAATGAAAATTCTACTCTTTTAAGAGAGAGAATATTAAATAAGACAAAAGAGTCGGATGCCGTCACAATATAATAGTGAGGATAGTGAATGCGGTTCATTTCTTTCAGTCCGTCAGACACGTTCATTGATATGAGCCCTTAAAGAGTGGAGAGGAATTCAATCAAAAGAAACTGAGTTTAGTTGAGTTTTAGTCTATGCCGGAAATTGATGTGCATTATCAAGAGTTTGCTTCATACAGAGAGAGATGTTTCTGCAGCACTCTCTCCATTGAGCAGCAAATCATTGTGCAGAGCTAATCGCATACTGCATAACTGCATCGGTACGACTTTTACCATTTCATTCTCTTTTTCATTCAAAAGAATGATAACTAAGCATAGTACTCTATTACATTTGCAGTAATGACATTCACGTAATGCCTTTACACGCAATAACTATCTATACCTTATATTGGAATTTCTTGAGTTAACCAAAACCCGTGAAAATAACTACAACAGCTTGACTAGTATTATACGTTCGCTCTAACTATCGCTCTGCTTCAAAATGCCTTTGATTGAATCCCTGCATCAGTGAAGCTAATGCATATAGGCATAATACTAGTGACTAGTACGAAAAAGAGAGAGACTTTATATAGGGTGTAGGCCTTTGTTATGGTGATGAAGAATCAGCAGCAGTGAAGATGGGAGAGGCAACAATTGAAAAGAAAAGAGTATATACGCTCACATACGACCAACAAACAGTTGCATCCATTGCGTCCCATACATTACTAGTATATAGTCAGACCAACCAAATGTCATTTCAGGCACTAGTTACTTTACTAGAAAATATAAACTCTATGTTATGTCTATCTTAGTTATGCTCTTTATTAGAAATGATTTTAAGAATTTATATATTTTTAATTTATTCAATAATAACACATATAAATTATATAATAAAATATACTTAAAATATAAACATAAACATATGTAAAAGGGTGAAATAAAAAATAATCGAATATAATAGAAAAATTTAATATTTCTCACTTTAGTATATACATTATACAATATTGTAACATTGAATAGAAGTAATAGTTTATTGTAATATTTCATTGTTAAACAATTATAATGATAATAATAAATGCTTTTTTTGAAATTTCCTTTCAGTTAAGTGGAGACATATTAGGCTATTGTATCAGTAAGCAATGGGCAACTAAAAGCAACTAAAGTTAGGCATACGTTACAATGAGCATTGAATAGAATTACATTGGAATGATATACAAAAGTATCACCGCATTGGATCATATACAATGGATGTGTGTTTATATATTGCATACAAAGAACACTTTTGATAGCAGTCAGCCATTGGATTCTCTTGAGGTGAATGCATATTATATACTAGCACTAGCACTATGAAAGTGCATATAATATAATATAATATAATATATAAATGTGGCCGTCGATGTTGTGCTTTGGATGCTATTTTACAAGTGGCTCCTTTTAGTACAATGTCTACAATAAGCTGTGTTTTGTGCAGCACATAATAACGTAAATACATATACTATGGATAGACACATTCACTTTTGTTGCATTTCTTTTCATTGGAATCACCCGCTTAAAGTGTAACAATGATTTGACATCTTTATATTGTCATGCAATTTGCTTACTATTCTGACACTCGCATAATTTGAGGCGAACAATCTGCTGAATAGTTATGGAATAGTTTTACTAGTATTGAGTAAAAGAAATAGTACTTTTTAAATACAACCATCCTCACTTTATATTGTTGCCCATGCATATAACGAACAAAAGGATAAGATTATAATAGTATATTATGGCATAAGAAATCTTTGATGCGCAAAAACACAAACATACACAGGAAGTTTTTCTCTAAAAGTATTTAACATTTACTATTTGAGAATATAATGATAAAACTTAATTATCAAAGGTCATAGTATGACAGTAGTATGACATTTTCCGTGTGTTTTCTCATTTTCATTACAATTATTATTAACATAATTTAATAGCATAAATACATAAATATATAGTGCTAATATTATAATATAATTCGCGTTTCGTTATACAATAAAAGTGATCGCATTTTAATGTAATTTATTTTATTTATTTTCCCTCTTTCCTTTTACTAAACACTAGTAAATGACGTTAAAATCGATGAGAAGAGATGGAATTTTTGACTCTCATGTCATTTTATCTCTCATGTGGCAAAGTCTATGATCCCCGCTTTACCCGAAATTGAAATCGATCCGCAGGTTGAGCGTGTACTATGACAATCGATAATAATTGACACAAAATGTGTTAGGCCTATGTTTTGCTTCACACTTACAGCATAAAATGATGTTTACATTACTAGTAAATGCGATGCATGATTCCATTACAGATTTGACTCCATATAGCGCCTAAACCCAACGCTAAGAGCAAACATATGAAACAACTTTGAATGCATAATGCGATAGCAGAGCTCCAAGGCAAATACTAGTTTATACTAGTTTATTAGTATAAACCAAATTTGATAAAGACACTAAATAAATATTATGTTCACTAAAGCAATAGTGATAATTTGATTGTGACAATATATAAATTGATAGTGAAAAGCATTAGACAATCAATGATCTAATGTGATGTAAAACATTTTTAAAGAGAAAAGTATTAAAAGTATTAAAAGTATTATTAGTATTAATTGACTATTTATTTGATAGTCGATGCATACATTTTTCTTTAGCTCATATTTAAAGAAAAGAGATATATGATGAAAAGTTTCATGACTGCTAATGCATCATAGTTATATTGCGATTCACTGCTAGTAAATTTACGCAAGAGCAACCTAGTGTGATTATCACATATGAGGGCTATAGGGGGATCACATTCGAATGGATCATTGAAGTGTAACGCGCTTCCGACAGAAAAACGGAAGTTCGGTATGCATCGTCTAAAGGAAGTCGATTTTGTGACTGTTGTTTCGTAAGAACAGTCCTATGGGAATATAATCATTTTTTGAAAAAATTATTAAAAATACAATATATATTGAAAGTTATATACATATATTAATAACATAAGTATACGCTGTTTATATATATTATATAGCATGTTTTCGCGCCAAATGTACTAGTACGATGTACTAGCACGATGTTTCCATTTAGAAAGACATTTTTGGCTGATTACGAGATGCGTGTGTCCGTATACCGATAAAAATAATCTCTCTCAATATTCCCAAACGGTTTACGATTGAGGATTATTTCCCATACACTACGTTATAGTATGCTTATAGTGTGCCGAGTGAACGATTTAATTAAGTCTTCACGGGATTAACTTGCGCAATGTTCATAGTAATGCAAAGGCGTTATATACTTTTCAATATTGCATGTATACTAGCATATATACATATATAAATATATACCGCGATTTTCATCAAAATTATATGCAGAAATCGCTAATATAATCTTTGGAAATACTCTGAAAGTCGATCCTTTATTCAGTCACCATTGTAATAAAAGTGCGCTTCAAATTTACACCATTTTATGATAATAATAATCTTTTGATGCGCGTATTCGAAGCTCAAAATCGAAATATGTTTTTCAAATCATAGAGTTTATGCCCTTTTCAATTATGCACTTTTATATCAATATTCACCTTAAATTTGAATCGCAAAAAATCAAAATTTATTTTAAGCATAATTTTATTCATATTTTATTCTTTATATACATTCTGTATATGAACATATATAAATTGTATATATATATATATATATATGTTTATGAACATATATATATGTTCATAAACATACATGTAAATAATATATAATGTAATATTTGTTATATATTATTATGCAAATTTATGGAATTTCACATATAATAATAAAGATATGACATAATTTTTTATTGAAATATATTTAAACACAATTAATTCAATATAATTGATCTTAGCACATATAATTATAATTATCTATAATAAGCAAATATTATAAATATTTTTTATTCTATTCTATTGTTGCAATATATTATTTTGATTATAGTCATTATGATTATTGACAATTTTATGAGTGTTGAGGAATTTGTATTGCTAGTAATAAAAGTTTATATGATGCTGATTCAGTTAAGGATGTCCATTGCAATCGAATGGACAACTTAGTCTAATAATTGTATACTCATGAAAACTATTCTCTCATCATGGTGCATTTTTGCTTTTTGATAGCATTAGCACTTTGTTAGTAGATTTTAGTAGAAATGGTGATGTATCTGATGGTTGAGGGGCACATTTATGAGTTTCGATTCATTTGACAAATCAATGCACATAATAATGAGGATATTGAAAATGTGTATATATACTCAATATATGTATGTTAAGTTCAAAATATATTAACATTATAATTAGACAATTGATATCTCTAATGATATCAGTGCTGAAAAAATATCGAAATTATACATAATTATAAATATAAAATACTTTTATTAATAATATGATTATTTATTTTTAATAATTTTATTAATTTTTAAAAATTAACAAAATTTCTTCATAATTAAACGAAATGCTATGATATAATTTTGTATAAATCGTATTCACAATGATGATGCTATTGTATCTCATCTGTAACTAACTGTAACTAATGGTGTCGATCCTAAAATTTGTCTCACGATTCTTTATTCAATGAAAGAATGAAGTAATAGCAAAAAGGGAGAGAATTTTTATGTCCTCATTTAATACTACTCAATAAGGGACTGAAAGAATATTGCACTATCATATTATTACAGTTATATGAGTTATACTAGTTATACTAGTATAATAATACTAAGTTAGCAGTATATCTTTCCTTTAGGACTTATTGCTATACACTCTATGATATTATGATTCAACTTATGACATGAACCACATTAGGAGATCTCTGTTAATATGGTTGTAGTGCTTCCGATATACAGGATGTGGACGAAACATCAAAAATGAATGAATTGCATCCATACTAACTATATACTTATACTAAATATACATTCTGTACATTGTATAATATATTGTACATGCTATATATATATAGCTTTTAATGGTCTTCACCATTGAAAAGTTTTCCAAAAGTGCATTACTCTCTGCATACATATAAAACATATAAATATATATTTTATTGTAATGTGAATATTAGAATATTATTGAGGAAAAAGTGTTTTCATATATTCTTATATATGATGAGCATAAAAAATAAAAGTCAATCATAATGAATTTGTTTAATATTATGTAATAATGTAAAAAATATTAAAAATAAATATTATATAGACCCTGAATTATGAATAACATATTAAATATGCTTTTATTGATTTTCATGCATTGAACTAGTAATTTTTCCATTAGTAAATATTAGAAAGTTTTAAAGATGAAAATAGAATGATCAACTTTTTCATCATATCGCATATTTCCAGACTCATGTCAATCTCAGAGCCTTCTCAAGGGATTAACGTGTTCAATGTGCGAACGCGTAAATTGAAAATTCCTCACTGATGAAAAAGCTAGTACTGCTAGTTTGAATATATAGTATTAAAGCAGCTAAACCCCAACAGGGAATTCATATTGGACCGATACTTGAGCTAATCCCACTGCAGGTGAATATTATTATTACTGTTGAAGTGTTCGTTCTGAGATTAACAAAAACATTTTATAATAGTAACACATCGGTGTGAATGTTATATTAATTTATGTTTAAAAATATGGGAAAAAATAAAACGAAAACATAGTTAACGTTAGTAGTTATTTCTAATATAAGTTTACGATCGCAATTTATAAACGATATATTATTACTTTAAATTTCAATATTAACATATAATAACTTAGTATTAATATGAAAATTTCATCAGTAACAACGTGATCGATAAATATGAGAATTTTTTTTAAAAAAAATGTAAAAAACTTGCTCATGAAGTTAGTATTTTTTTTCTTTGTATAGCTGTATTAGTAGTTATTCTAGTATATCGGGGAATCATTTTAAAGTTAACAATTCTCAGGGAGAAAATTTAGAAAATGTTTACAATGAGAGAGCGTTACAATAGATAAAGGAATATACGCACATTCATGTGTTTTTGATGGTTCATGATGTTATGCTATAAAAAAGGGGACGATCGATATTACAGTTATATACAACAGAAAATCATGGACATGAGAGACTAAATTTTTTGATTCAATATAATGTGAATGTCATAGAATGTGCTGAACTAACTAGCAAAAATGAACTAAACTTTTAGATAGGGTCACACGTTGGCACAGACTGAAATTGTACACGTGCCATTGGGAGAGCACCCGTGGTGTTGCATGATGCAGGCTTTTCATTTGATGTATATTCGAAAATAGATTTACTAATTCACTAATGCACGTATACTCTACTATCATATGGTCATTAGATAATGGAAATTTTCTAAACTTAAATAGTTTTCGAGTCTCATAGACTAGTTAATAGTTAATTCTCTATATCAATCATTTTTGCTGCTTTCTTTAAGCAATTTAAATAATGATATAATTGGGGCTCAATTATTATTTTTAGTATTATTACAATAATGATATAAAATAAAGCGCTGAATATTTAAGTAATTTTAAAAATATGATAATTATGTTCATTCATATTTTAATGCTGATACATGAGTATATTTAATGTTTGAAATGTCAAAAGTTCAGGAAAAGCGTCCATAATCGATAGTTTATGCATAGAGTGGGGAATGGTAAAGAATGAATGCGATCATTTTCTTTTTCGCGTAAAGTTCAGTGTAAAGTTCAGCGATGGTCAAACAAAGTAAGAGTTGAGACGCATAAATGCAAAGCACAGGTGTCATTTTGTTGGGACGTGGATCATGCGGTGAGACCCTCAATAGCACACATATAAGAGTACCTTACACTATTACTATTGTCATAGTTTATCTTATGCTAACCCCCCATCTCAGCTTTCCATTCTGCTGAAGTAAGCAGCTCGGAAAAAGAAGGATAAAAGAAAAAATGGTCCATTGTCCTGTTCTGTAGGATTTATGCCGGTAAAGTAATAGCAGACATCGTAAACAACTTGAAAAAGGTGAACATTTAAGGGAAAGAATGATGAGGACTAAAAGTAAAAGAAAGTATGCATAGAGACTATAACAGTGCGACACCCATACATTTATACATCCGCTGTAATGGCAGTAAATGTATGAGAGCACAGGGTACAGTCATCGTAAACATATTGTACCTTTAAATGTAACATACATATATTTCCGTTTCTAAACAACATTTTTATATACGGACATTCAAAATAATGGTCCACATTATTGAAGAAAATGTCAGTCTCTGACAGAGAATTATTGACATTTTCAAAGAAAAATATTTTAATGAAATACAATGAAATGTGAAGAAATAACAACAATTGACTTAATTTACAATCTAATAAAGTTTATAGTTAACACTATGAATACTATTCATGGATATATATATATATATATATATATATATATATATACATGTATATATATAGATGTATTTGTAATATAATTTAATATAAGTCTGAAACAAGTAATTGTGAGTTTCTTTATTTGTCAGCATCAGAGGCACATTAGCATCATATTGAAGCAATTTAAAGACCATCGAAGCATATTACGTGAGGGCACAGACCACCCGTTGATGAACCTTTAGCTAATGAAGTCATTGAAGTCATTTTTGTAGGGAAATCCGCAACGGGATGCCGCAGAGAAAAGAGATGACTGTGAGGATGGATACTAGAAATAGGGATGGATACTAGAAATGAGGATGGATACTAGAAATGAGGATGGATACTAGCAAATTTTAGTAAGAAGCATCCACATAGTGTATGAATGGTAGAGAATAGCATAGAACTGTGATGCGTGTGGTGTGTGCATGTTTTAGATGATTCAAAATGACAATAAAAGACCGATATATAATTATAGAGGAAATGCACTGAAACGAAAACAGCATGCACCACGAGGCCTGATCTAGTATATATATACCATAGTATATATACAGTAGATTTGCCTTAATATTAGTAAATTCTGTATGTACGAGTTGGTGATTTCAACCATTTCTACCATTGCAAAATGGTATTTAAATACGCCGACACAATACTCCAGTACATTGAATGCTGAAGTTTTTATCGAAGCATTAGTTATATACTTTTGGGAAAAGCCCTAACGACAATGGCAGCGATATAATAGTGGCGAATGTATTGATTTCAGTTATGGAGTTACGGCAATCGATATTCAGTGCGGTACATATTATGGGCACATACTCACATACATTGAGAAACCACCGCATTATTATGATATGTATCCCCATCTCCTCTTACTACTAATGGAAAAGCCATTCTCTCATTGAAAGGGGAACGAAACACTGCGAAACCGTAACAAATATTCACTCTAATAACAGGTGCATCAATCAATAGAAATAATTCAGAGGCAATTCTCCAATAGACTCATATATGAATGTTGTTTATAATATAGAATATTTATATATAATATCGACGTTTATAAAACAGTTTTTATTGAAACGGACAACCGATGTATATTATGACGTATA
>JAQIXB010000210.1:0-22546 GCA_034697405.1 Mesoplophora pulchra | reverse complement strand
ACAGATTCACAGAATAAAAATAAAAAAATTATTTAATCACAAAATTGTTTCCCATCAAAAAACTCACTCTGTATATACGGTACGTTTACTCATAAACAACAATAGGCGTGTATGTATATAATGCTTAACATATATATGCTTAATATATCTATGCGATGTGTTCCATTGTTATTTATCACTGAACACATGGTATATAATTTTATAAATATGCAAATAAAACGTGTGAAACATACGGATATAGAAAGGACGGGTCCGATTTTGAACATAGCGTAACGGTCGGCGTTTTGTGTGATATTCTCCAATTGAGTTCCCGTCGGTAATGCTATGTTCAGCTCACTTTTAACATAATATGCAAAGTCCTTCATTCTGTTGACAGTGCCCCCGACACATATGAACCTCACATCACCGAACATCGCTTTTAAATCATTAATTTCAGTGTTTAATGCCAAATGATATAATACATCATAAGAAAGTTTATTTAAATGCTCATTTCGAATCATATGAGAACCGTCGTCTCTGAACCTAATCATTTTCATTAAATAAATGTATATTTATAAATGTATATTTAAATAAATTTTTAAAATAAAATTAACTTTTTTTCGGGCGTTGAATCGTCATATACAATTTCTTCGTCATATACATTCATTTTTAAAGTTAAAAATCTTTTATTAAATTTTTATTTAATTTATTATATTCAAAAAACTAGTAAATGCCATACATTTAGCACAAATCACTTTCTTTACAATTTTTGATATTATTTAGTTACTCTTAAATCAAAGTATTTAAATATCAATTGAAAATGATAAAGACTAAAGGTAGGATATTACGGTTTTTAAAAATATAATAATTTTAATAATAATAATAATAAAATTATATAAATAAAATAAAAGATTCTAAATAAAAATCACTATTTAATTCTAAAATATTTCATATTTTGAGAATTGTCAATTATATTAACATTACTAATTAAAAACGTGACATAAGTTCTATTTTCAAATACTTTAAAATTAAAATTTTAATATAATTAATAAATTTGAGCATTAATAGTTTTAACAAAATTCTAACTATTCCTTGACATTTCAATCAATAATTTCCATATAATCCTTAATTATTTAAGAGTAATTGCGGATTATCCTCACCTTTCAAAACCCCATACATTTTAATTATTCATTATAAATGTATTCATAACTTAAGAATTTTAAATTTTAAAAATTTTATAATGCTTTGAAATTTAATATATACGCATACCGTTTTATTTCACTTTTTAAAGCCGGTCTTATAGCGTGAGGTGAACACAGGTCATTTTTTACTCCTTTATTTTCACCTTTGCATTCTTTGGAGAGCTTAGAAAAGTATGTCCTCACCCTGCGCTGTAAGACCGGGTCTAACAAATAATATTAAATTATACATATAATACAGTATGTCCATACTTAATATAGACTGTGTGCACGCGCATGTGTGATTCTATGCGTAAGCATATGTTAAGCATTATAAACATAAACAAATGTAAAGTTTATAACTTTATTATATACAGTATTTGGACGATATTATGTTCATGACACGCCCCTCTGTTAGTACTGTTTATGTTGCGTGTGCAATCAGCTGAGGAACATAATATCGTCCAAATACTGTATATTAATTTATAATTATAATTATTTATAATTAATACAGGCTTCCTCATTATGTAAGCTATAAATTGCAATTGAATTGGGATATGATTCTGCTTTTTACATGCGCTGCGCCCTCTATAAAAAACAGAATCATATCCCTATTTTAGCTTTTTAATTTATAGCTTACAGAATGAGGAAACCTGTAATTATAATAATTAATATTTATAATCGATATTCATCCATAATATTTATAATGAATGTTATTTCACAATTTGTATACGTTATTTTTCTCATTTTTGATTTAAATATTAAAAGTTTATAATAATAAATAATAATACATTAAAATTAATAAATTAATTTAATAATTTTAAACACAATTACAATGTATAATAATAATTATAATAATAAACACATTACACTTTTTTATGTTTATGTTTATAATGCTTAACATATGCTTACGCATAGAATCGCACATACGCGTGCACACAGTCTATATTAAGTATGGACATACTGTATATATTTAGAATATAAATTTATTAAAAGAGCCAATTAGTTAATGAAAATATAAATTTTAATGTATGTTTATAATCTTTTATATTACAATAGTTTTTTAAATACTAAAATATATAATTTATTAATTAAAATATTAAAAATATATAAATATTAATTTTATTAAACAAAATTAATAAATGAAATTAACTCAAATATTAAACGCATTTTGATATGGGATTTTACTATGCATTAACTTTCATATGATATATACATATGTATATCAAAAAATGAAAATATCAATTTTTAAGAATTTAAAATTCTTAAAACATTCAATTTTTATCAAATTTTTAATTTTTTCAAATTATTATTTATATAAATAAAGCTGTAAATTTAATGATAATTAAACTAATATAAGTTTAAATATAACTTATGTTACATAAGCATAAGTATTTTTGAAAAACGGTTATTATTTATTAAATTTTAAATAAAATATTTTAGATAAAAAAGAAATTATTTATGGAATTTTAAAAATTTGGTTCTTTCGGTATATTAAGAAAATAAACCGAATCATGTGATCTCTAATATAATGACATTTTCTTATCATTTAAGTGTCATTA
This sequence comes from Mesoplophora pulchra, assembly GCA_034697405.1. NCBI lineage: Eukaryota > Metazoa > Arthropoda > Arachnida > Sarcoptiformes > Mesoplophoridae > Mesoplophora > Mesoplophora pulchra. The sequence goes on along the minus strand of JAQIXB010000210.1, from coordinate 19,827 downwards.
TCAATTATCACTTTTGATTTTGTGTATACACTCCGTTCTCACATTTTTCTCTCATAAATTTAATTAAATCATAGGTTTTAATTAATTTATTTTTAAAATTTTAGATTAATTAATTTTTTATGTTAATTTTATTTTTAACGCTAATCTTTTTGCACATAAACCATACATAATTAAAAACATAAAAATATTTAAATTTAAAGTGAAAATAATGAAAATTATTCTAAAATATTTTTAATCTAAATTCTTTGAAATAATATTAAATTTCAATATAATTCTTATAATTTTAGATAAATGAGTTATATGTTTCTTATAAACGTATCAATATATGCGTGTTTATAATGCTTAACATATAGAGGTGTTACTCAATGTTAGGTCAAAGGTCACGCGCGCATACACACGGCCAATGATAATACAAAGGACATTGAGGGTCCTAATGAATGATTAATAATGGCAGTGTGTGGTCAGACGCGCGTCAGAGACACGCACGGCCGAAGAATATAAAAGGATGAATATATAAAAGTTAATGCTGAATGTGTAGATATATTACTATTATCGTACTAAAACACTTACTTATATTGATTTTATTTATTAAAACGCATTTACGGAGAAGTCCATGTTTAACACCATTTGTGTATTTTATTTTCAATGCTTTTAACCTTAACATGTGCATTTCATGTTCGTATTGAAATACACAATTGGCATTAAATATGGATACATCAGTAAAGTTACAAAAAATGAAATGTTCTATTTTATTGATTTACAATTTTTCTATGCATATATTATATTATAACGTATACCATCAAATTAGCACCTAACAAAGTTAGCGCCTGACAAACTTAGCATTTATTTTATGAAATTTTAAAAAATTTAATAAAATTTTAAAAAATAATAAATGCGACCCCTCAAATGAGCACTTTTTAATTATAAAAAAGTGATCATTTATCGCGATATATGAGTTTGTCAGGCGCTAACTTTGCAGGCGCTAACTTTGCAGGCGCTAACTTTGCAGGCGCTAACTTTGCAGGCGCTAACTTTGCAGGCGCTATAATGACGTAGAACCATATTATAATACATAAACATCTATCGTTTTACTAAAAATATTGGAGACTGTAATATCAACAAACGTCACATGTAAATTTATGAGTTAAGGTCTACGTTTAGCTTTCATATGTTTAAATGATCACATAACGGGCTCTGTCCCTTCCGTCACCGATATTTGTATATTTCATTTTTATATTAAATATTTTAAATGATTCAAAATTCAGATTTTATCGTCATTTAATGTTTAAATTTTAATATAATAAATATGCAGTCATTAATTAACAATAAAAATGTTTATTCATTAAATTACTAAAGATTGTTTTGGAGTAAATCAGCAGAGCCCAAATCCCCGAATTGATCCAAACCGAACAAAGACCCGGGGACGACAGCGTCTAACTCCAATGATGCGATATCATCCATCGTCTGAAACAATTCGGGCTCTGACGGCAGAGCTCCGATTTGCGACGGTTCATCATCGTTTTGCTTAAAAAATGTTTCATTTAAATTTAATTAATAAATAATTACAGAGTCTTCACAGGAATATATTACAGTAATTAAATTCATTTATATTCGTAATTTAACATATCGTTCGTTTAAAAAAATACATCATTAAATTTTTAAGCACATTCCTGTTAAGAATCTGTAAACATAATCATTATATTTACTGTCGTTTTAGTGATATCCTTTTTATCGAATTTTAGTTCACGATGAGATAAACATGTATTTTTATATACAAAAGAAATGATAGGGTTAAGACACGGGGGGTTTCCCGATGCGCACGGCCGAAACAGAACCTGATGCACGTCATATAATATATCTGTAAAAACATCAATCATTAAATCATCTTTTAATACATAAATATAAATGATATAAAAACTCACGTTTTTTACAATAATTCGTAAGAGGCAATGATCGATTATTACATACGTCATCATCTTTGACAAAAATGCATTTAGAATAAGATGGGGGTACGTATGCATCGCCCTCAATTGACGCTTTTCTCTTTTCACGCGCTTTTATCTTAAACAATGCCTCAGGTCCATGCGATCGATGGTATCTGCACATGGCTTTTATCATTAAATAATCCGATTTAAATTGAGGCGCAGATTCTTCGGCAGAGGCGATATGTGATATGTTAGTGATTCCGGGAATTTCCTTTTCGATTTTCAATTTCTGATGATATTCCTTTCGTCGCTCTTTTAAAAGATATTGTAAATGCTTAAATTGTTCGATGTAAAGTGACTGAAGACGTAGCATTTTGTCCCTTAGAACCAAAGACACTTCTTCAGCGGTGTAAATTCCCGCGTGTTTAAGAGGGTCCTCATGGTCACTGTCAATCGATTCAGAGTCTGATTCAATGGTGTCCGAACGCATTAAGTCATCGACGGGCGTATTTCCGCATTCATCATCAGAGTCATCGATGACATTAGAGTTCGCCGCTGCGATCGATATCTTTTGACGCAATAAATCGGACGCTGTGATACTTCCATCGTCCATTTGTACCCAATCTATTGTCTGACGATTCTTTTGATGACTGTTATTAGGACAATAATGTTCTAAATCTTTGAGCAGACTTTTGACACTTTTATTCCCATTTTCTTCATTATGAAGTCGTATCTGTTGAATATGTGCGTATTTTCTTTTTAAATACAATTTCTTTATATGCCACGGACATAATGTACTGTCCCTACGATCAGTTCTTCGCGCAGCATTTGGACATCGTTTACTCGATTGTGGATGCACATATGAACATTGTCTAAACGGTGCACTCCGATCCTCGAGAATGTGTCGAATGCAATAATCAAAGCCCTCCAATCGGTTCTGAAGACATATCCGATGTATGTAACTGCATAACTGATTTCCCGAATCGCTTTTCCGGTATTTCGGTTTTCCGATCATCCGTGGTGATGGCACTGTACGATAATGAAATGTCTGAGCTGATGATTGCTGTGAATTCGCTTTTGGCGCTGATGACATTATCAATTTCTTTTAATACGATTTTTTATAATTTATATTTATATAATATTTATATAATAATTATAAAAATTGACATTTATCTTCAGATCACAAATATTATATTCTCATTTTATTGTATACAATTCTTATGTCCAATTTTCAATGTGATTATAAAACAATTCAAATATAACGTGACATAAAAGTATGCGTAATTTATAATATATTATATGAGTATATAACTGCTATAAATGGGGGCAAAAAAAATGTTGAAAATCGTCACGTGATATAATGATTGTGTATGACCGTCCGCCATTTGCAAAGCGGATGTGAGTAATATACTGACGCAGTGAGGATTGTGATGGCGGTCAGTGATCGATGGTATTTCGGCAATGATCAGCTTTTAATGACACCATCGCGTAAATGCGGCATTGATGCGGACAAAGAATTGTCGTACCGTCAACAGGCGGCGAACTTCATTCAGGACATGGGACAACGGCTTCAAGTGTATGATGCTTTTCTCTTTTGAAACCGGATATTCATTCACATTCATTTTTAGAATTCACTTTAATTGCGTTTTAATTATTATTATAATCAATGATTATGATTTATTCATTTATTTATATGTTTTAATGATATTTTAGAACACAGTTATGTATAAACACCGCGATTGTTTACATGCATCGCTTTTACATGTTTCATTCATTTACAAAGTTTCATCGAAATGTGAGTGAATTTTGAGATAAAAAATATTTAAGAAAAGGGATGAGAATGTAATGTGTTTAAATGATGCTGTATTTTTAGGCGATATCCGCGTGTGCGTTGTTTTTAGCCGCAAAAGTCGAGGAAATGCCACGGAAATTGGAACACGTGATTAAAGTCGCTCATATGTGTCTTCATAGAGACAGCACGCCTATGGACACTAAAAGCAAAGTATGCCTTTGAATTAGCATTTTATTGGATATTTCTATTAATTATATTCATCATTTATGATGTAATATATTATAATATCCATAATGATGTGAAATGACATTTTAGGCATATCAGGATCAGGCTCATGAATTAGTGACGCATGAAAATCTGATGCTTCAAACATTAGGCTTTAATATCGGTGTCGAACATCCCCACAGATTCGTGGTTAACTGTTGTCAATTGGTCAGAGGTGAATTGCTATTCAATACATATACTAAACATATGCACTAAACATGTGTGTGATTTTAGCATCGAAAGATTTGGCTCAAACCTCTTATTTCATGGCCACGAACAGTCTCCATTTAACCACGATGTGTCTTCAGCATAAACCTACGGTTGTGGCGTGTGTATGCATACATTTGGCATGTAAATGGTCATCATGGGAAGTGAGTGATGCCCCTTTTTTAATATGCATTTTTATGATTTATAATTTAATATAATAATTATTACTAAAGATTCCGACATCGTCAGAAGGCAAAGATTGGTTTTATTACGTGGACCCTACAGTGACACCTGAGTTATTAGAACAGCTGACATCTGAGTTTTTGGCGATACTAGATAAGTGTCCTAGTAGACTCAAGCGCAAAATCACCGTCAGTCACAATACTAATAATGCTAATCCGAACACACCCGCGGCACCCGTTTCTAAAGTGACTTCCGTGAGTCATGTGATCATTTTTAAAATGCATATATTATCATTAATATGATATTAATTATTTTTTAAGGATGATTCAAAGAAAAATCCTCAAAAAGTGGAATTAAAAGTTGAAAATAGCATTAAATCGTCATCAGTCACAGTTCCTATGAATTCACAAAAACGTTCACCATCACCATCGTCATCGAAAAATAAGAAAATTAAATCCGAACCGATAATGAATAAAAGTCCCGTATCCATGTCTTACGCCGCATATAAAGAAAAGAGAGACAAAGAACGCATTCAACAGTTACAACCGCCGCTGCCACAAAATCCCATTGATTCACTATCGATACCACAGCCAAATCAATCACAATCTCAATCTAAAATGTCAATGATTTCCAATTCTCAGAGAATACATTTAAATCGTGAAAATTTCCCGCAAAAATCAAAAGATAATTCAATTAAAAATGAAAATCCGATGATGAACTCACAACAGATGTCAAAACAGACACTTATTAATATTGAAAAACAAAAACAAAGCGATGAAAGAAACAAAATTCAAAAGAATCACGAAAATTTATTTGAATTTAAATGTGGGAATTCATCGCAATCTGCAAATGCTATTGATTTTTCGGATATGCTTTTGAATAAACCGGCATCGGGTACTAAAATGAATTGGGGAATCGCATCGATTGCTTCCGATGGTGATGATTCTTCTGATTTTAAAAAAGAAATAGTCTCAGATTTAAAAATGGAATTTTCTGATAATGATTCGAATCAATCTTCGAACGGATTGAATTTAACATCGATAATTAACGATTCTGCACCATTATCTCCTGCACCATCACCGTCTCAGATTGAATTGGGACCTCAGACTAATATGACTATTCCATTAGGAACTAATATTACTAATGTGACAATTAATAGTGAGACATTGAATATGCCCCCTGCGACAGTATCAAACGCTATAAGTCCAATAAATAGTAACAATGATAGTAATAAGTTAATGGTGAGTCATAAAGAGATAAAAGAAGGAAAACACAGTCATGAGCATCATCATCATCATCATCACATACAAAATGAAAAGCATAGTCATGAACATGATCGGCATCATCCTCATTTACATCAGCATCATTCACACCGAAGTAAACATAAGGAAAAGCATAAACACAATAAACATAAAGAAAAGCGAAAGAAAAAGGATAAAGATAAAGACAAAGAAAAGGAGAAATATGCACTTTCAAAGGAAATTGACGCATCTTTTAAAGTGCAAAGTCTTTCTAAAGATACTTCACACAAACATCATGTATCGCAATTGAATTCGAATAATGATACGCCATCGATTAAATTGAAAATTTCAAAGAATCACATTTACAATGATCACATCGATAATAATAATGATAAATCTGTAGTTAAAGATCCATTAAAGATCATTATAAAAAAAGAACATAATACATAAACATGATATTAGGTTTAATTACAGCATTTAAAAGTTTCTTTTTATGCGTTTTATTCCACAAATTATTAGATATAAATATTAAATTAAATTATAAATTTTTATTACGAATAATTATGATGTTTTTCTTTCATATGATTCGATATATATTTTATTTTATATATTTTTTTCTCATTTTTTGATTCATAATGAATAAAATTATAAAACGAAACTTTTGAATACGCAATTTTTGTATTGTTAAAGACATTACATTGTTAATTATTTGCGATATTTTTTCTTTAAAATTATTTATCAAAACTCATATTTAATATTCTACAAAAGACTTAATTATAAATTGTACATAAATATATAAATATATATATATATATAAATAAATATAAAAATAATTATAACAATAAATACATAATGCATTCAATTTTGAGAATTAAATTTATTATCATCATATTGCTAAGTCTTTTGTTTGCATAAAGAATGGGGAACTGTGATATATAGAGTATAACTATACTATAACTAGAAAATGAACTAAAAGAAAAGCGCATAAAATTTCATCCATTGATGCATTTATATAATATATGAAAAGACAAATTAAATTAGTTAATGTCGAGAATGGCATCTGTCTCAGTATTGCATTGTTGACTATGGGTATTAAATATTGCTATTGAATGAGTATGGTCACAATTTGGTACTAAAGTAAACGGCAAATGATTGTGTGACATGTTTCAATGGTGAACACATAATCCCCGTTATGACAGCATTAAATGATAAGAGACATTAACAGTCACTGCTTCAATCAGTGAAATCAACGCTATGACTTAACTATAACTTAAGAATCAACTGTAATGTAAAGAAATATGTACAGAAAATTTGCAAAATATAGAACCATATGATTGCAGCACATTACATGCTTATAAATACATAAAACATTGAAACTCATATTTTGCAAACATACTGTATATAAATATTATAATAAAGTATTTTTAGTGACCATAGTTTCCGGTTTAAAACCGAAAATCATCGCCGAATATTAAAATCAGATCATTGATCGAATATGAACTTTTAATAAAATATTTAAAATAAATTCAGTTTAAATTTTTAAAAATTTACTATAAATTATTCAAATATCGCTTCGTTGTAAAAATAAGGTAAACGGGCTCCCGATTACTTAACGGGTGTGACGTAAGCAAACATTGTTTAATGTGTGGTATGTACATAAATAATGTTTGTTATTATGCATAAATATTAACTAATAAAACCACACCTGTTACTGTAGTTATTTTGATATGAGAACTAAAGACGTCCGACGAACACCATTGCTTCAGCATTGCATTTGATCCAAAATTCACTTTATTTGATTACGTGTAAACACATTATAACTCTTATTATAAATAAACATATATGAAATGATATTTATTACCGGTCAATAATTTGAATTTCCCTAAAATTTTTTAATCACGGAATATGACATTTTTATTGACCGAAAAGTATGCTCATTAATTATATACATTATGAGCTATGATGATGCATACATTTATAAAATATCTAAAGCATGATGTTAGTATCTGAGTTAGTATCTGAGTACATGTGCCAATATGAGCTTTAGATTCATAAATGTCAAGTGTTTCACTGTTTGATTGTGGCATCAAATATTAAACAACAATAAACGGGCATTTCGTTGTTTCTAAGACTAGCAAAGACTAGCAAAGACTAGCAGTAGCAAAAAGAACTAAAACAGTATGCATTTACAGATAAATACATATATTAGTGTATATATAAGTGAATGAATGTTTCCCTTTATGATTAGATAGCATTTGGCATTTACTCATTGACAGTGATTCAATATTATATCACTTAAATGATTGACATATTATATTTGTGTTTAATTTTCTTTACACCGTTACATCATACTCATAATTATCGCTCTTTTATCATAATTTATAAATTGTTTGAAACACTAAAACCTATCGCCTAAACTCAAATTATATTTAAGCAGAAAATGACATCTCTTAAGTTATATTAAGTTATATTGAATATGCTATTAAATCCGGGTATTGATGTATTATACTATTGATGGTCTTTGCCGCTGTGCGCCTACGCTCAGTGTGTTTGCTTCAGCTATGCATACATTCACTAAACCCTTTGATAATGTTTAATCATAAATATATTATTAATCAAAATTCACATTTTAAAATAAAATTCAATACAATTTCATTATGAAATAATAATTTTAATTAATTCATAATAATAATTTTTATTCAAAAACATGTAAATATATTTTTTAAAATAATTAATAATTTAGATAATGTTTAGTCATAGCATTTAATTTAAAATTTTAATTTTATAATAATCTGTTAATTTTATTATAAATAATAAATTTGTTATGTATTATTAATCATATTATTATATGATTTAAACAACAATTTGTACAATAAATTAATAGTGATATATTATATTACTTAAGTCTTAAGTCGATTATAGATAATACTGTAAAAAGTCCCTATGAACCAATTGTAATGCAATATTAATATTAAGAATCAAAAGAAATATATTAATATGATCATTAAATGAATTTTCTTATTAATGTTATCATACTATGGTTAGAAATATAATGGTAAATGATTGAATTGAGTGTAAAGCAATTGAGTAGAGGCGGTTCTTCTAATCATTGAGCATTAAAAAAGAGGGATAAAAACACTGCAGAATGTGAATGCACTCATAACATTACTTACAATGCATTATTTAGCAGAGAATACTAATGCTAGTGTTAGTGCCAGTGTTAGTGCCAGTGTTAGTGCCACTGTTAGTTAAATAAAAAAGTCAATTTTTTCCATTCGTTTTGAGTTTTAGTGCTTAAATGCAACAAACGTTTGGTAACGTATCGTATCAACTCAGTGATGGTAATTTCGGGTCTGTCAACATATAATCGGGATTTGGGCCGATCGTAATTGATTTAAGGCAGGGACTAGTCTAGTTTGCTGACTAGTTTCCAATAGTTTCCAAAACACTATCTCTTTACATATTCTGTGATGAACATTATCAATGAGAATGGTATTACTTAAGGCGGAGTCACTCTGATCCAATCCGAAAGGAAAGCTCTTTTCATAGATGATTAAAATACAATTGGATACTGTGGAGTTCGTGTGTCTCTTTATAGAAAGTTGTTGCGGATGCCCCTAAAGAATCTGAGAAAACATTTCACATCATTTTCTATCGTTTCTTTTCATATCAATTAAATATTGTTACATTTAGTGTTTGTAAAATGATGCTTTCATCCTCTAATAAACTCAATTCACCATCTTTAACTAATTCTAATTCAGAATCAGTGTCACCTGCAAATATGACAACAGGTAAATCAACACCTGCGTCTAGTTTTTGCATCGATGCATTATTAGCACGTGAGGATAGAATCACTAAATCTCCACCATCAAATGGATCGTTAAGTTCCGGTTCTGCACCCGTATCACCCATATCCTTATGTCATGACGAAGGCAGATCATCATCGAGTCCTTTGGAGAGCCCACCAATAGTAAATGGCAGTATATTTAGCGGATCCCGGAGTACGCCAAATGACCATCATGGCATGAGTTCGACACCATTGTCCCCAATTTGGTCGCCGCGTCCCGCATCGGGAATTCAAATGTGCTCATCATTGGCAAATGTTCATTCACATCCAAACACTCATGCACATCATGCATCAGCCGCTGCCGCAGCGATGTCATCATTATTCTCATCCGCGGGTACATCACCACATCATTTGTATGCAGCAATGTATGGATCACATAATCCTCACGGAATGTCAAATGCTTCTTCCGGAGGTTCATCGACCGCCGGAATTCCATTCATTCACGGGGGGAGTGCATTCCATTCTCCGTTCCATGATATCAAAGGTCATTCGGGATCGACTACAGGAGGACTGCCCATTGATTGGTTAACACGCGCGGGACTACTTTATCATCGAGCATCAGGTAATGGACATAAACAATGTTTTTGAATTACAATTTTCTCTGTTATCAAAAGTACAATAACAATACACTACATTTGTCGCAATTTCTAAGAGCTATTGATTTATACAGACCTATTTGAGTAACTATCTAATCACAATTGAAAGTTATAATACTATTGTTTACGATCACATTTGCAAATGATTGCTCTAAAATTATTATGACTGACTTAAGATCCTTTAATCTCTCCTTTTTACGTAGTAAATGTTGCACTTTTCGGGACAATTATTTATACACAATTTAACTGCGGCTATTTTATGTACTGCCATAGTACATATACGTACACGCAAATATATATTATATATATTATATATATCTTTATTTATATTTATACATATATGCATTCATTTAATTTATGGCATAGTAATTCCATGGTATTATCTTAAATGTTTACTCTGCGGTCATTAAAATTAGCGACGTTTAGATTTTACTGATGCTTTTTTTGATATATGATAGTCATAAATAAACCATTCCGCAGTGAGTAAAAAATCCACTATTAACTAATCAGTTATGAGTGAAATTTTTCTATTTTATAAATGCATGTTATTTCCTCGAAATTGAAGAGCACTCTCAAACTATTGATTTTATGCATTAAAATGGACATAATTATTAGGAATTTCATGGGTCATTTGCGATTAGTATTGAACCATTTAAGGGGTGCCGTTATTTTGATCATTTATAATACTGTGTGCATTTAAAGATATTATCGCTCCGCATAGGGATGTATTTCCATTAATAGGACAGTATTTCATTGAATTTCATCGTTATGATCAGTCATGTATTTATATGTATTTATATGGAGAAAGTTTTGAGTTCATTTTTCTAAACGACTCTCATGAGAGTCGTCTCAAAGATGTTTCAATAAATGTCATCACTTTGAAAAGTAAAATCCAATGGAATCATCATATATATTAGAGCCGTTCACAGATAATAATATTAATAATATAAAAGATAGAAAAAGAGAGGAAAGAAAAAGTGCAGAGAGAAAACAAAACGTGCCATGACTGTCATCATAGAGTAGATAGGAATAGTTAGGACAGAGCTAGTGACTGTGCTAGTGACTGAACGACACTAATCATGGGCGCAGCAATTGTTTACTTTGGGAGAAGCCATCTGCGTCCTAATATTTCGTCAGTATATTCCTACATTGGAACATACATTATACAAAACATTATTTGGTTCTTTTAATCATAGCGTAATGCGATTTCTGAACTCTATACTTTCTCTTATACTTTATTATGTACACTATGCCTGTAATAATCGCCTCCGCACCCTTAGGCTTTTTTCTCTTAATCAACTTCTATTTACTAGTAATATATCCAATTTGCACTGTTTTTGTTCAGCACTGTTTTCTATCTTTTAGGCATGTGTTTTAGTGTTAAAATAATTTTATGCTCATTTTATGATTGTCATTTATATAATCATTATTATCACATTCATTTAATATTTATGGACATTATCAAACAATAGTCTAATATTTTATTATTTCTAATATTTTATTACTTTTATATCTCATAGTGAATTGAGATAATATTTACATTAATGAATTTGAATTGAATAATAACATGCTCATTATAAATCATAGTGTTATAATAGATGCGTTATAAATAAATATGCATACTATTAACTAATGTGAGTCTCAATGGAATTATAAAACGGTCATTGTTCAAAAATGTAAAAAAAGATATTATCATTCACTAAATATATTTCATATTTAAACACATATGTTCTTATATTTTATGTGCATTTACATATATACATGCACATTCTTTATTTATATGTATATATCCAATGGTGTTAAATAACACAAAAAATTTAGTAATCGATAGTTTGTAATCATAGTTAAACTCATGTGCGTCATACCACACACATATAAACTTTAATTTAATGAGATTCTGATTCTGGAACTATTAATACTCATGTTTTAGAACTGTGATAATTTCTGTTCACAGTTACACCATTGTACTATTACTATTACTATGTTAGTACTTTGCATGATTTGGGACCAACGTTCTTATAGGGAACGATGACATTAGCAATTCATGAGTTTGAATCTATTATATTGTGGGTGTGGGTATGGGGGATTTATTTGGGGATCACATTAAGTGATATCATTGACAGATGGTGATGGTAAAGAATTCAGTTCTAATGCTTTTCAACAGTTCAGCATCACTCTTCTAATATATAGAGTGTGTTAATGTAATTACTCATAAAATTGCAATAATAATAAGTTAATTATAAAAATGCTATGAATTATATTGCAATAAAATTGAAATGATTTAATTTTAGTTTTATATTTAAAATTTTAATTTAAATGATTTAAAATAAAACTGTTAAATGTTTTTAATTATTTATAATGATGATTTAATGCTAATGATAAATATTTCAGGCATTGTGAGTGCGGTAAATGTCACATTCATGAATCTTTATACGATCTTTTTATATGTGTATATACATCATATATGTATAATATTCATAGAAAGAGTGTTTATATGTAATTCAATTGATTGAAATCGTTTATACGCTAAAAATTTGTTATTCACTCTCTTTGAATGCATTGAATGATCGTGATGCGATCAGAGAGTGATGTGAGCACATCGCATATAAAGAGTCAATCAGTGAAATGCTCATTTCATTGCTGATAAACGCTGATGAAAATGGGGATAAAACACTTTCTGAACGCTCTGAAAAACTCACTATAATTGAATGTATTATAATCCACCGTCTGCTTTATTCAATGCATTTATAGTGAGTGTTGATTCGGCCTCAATTTACTGCAATCGCGTAATTTAAGTGCCTCCAGCGATGGTTAAAGTGAAAATGGCATTAAATTTCTATTCTTTTTTAACACATAAAATGTCATTATTTCCATAAAAATATAATAAATACATACATCAATACAAATGAATTATAAAAGTCCGATATAAAAGAACAGCACACACAATTGCAATACGCATGGTACACTCATTCAATAAAATATTACTATCATATTACTAATAGTAATACTAGCATTATAAGAAATTTTAATTTTGTTTTTTTGACTTTATAGGACAGGCACAGAATTCGGTGATTGGAAAGACGCGACGCCCGCGGACAGCATTCACTTCTCAGCAATTACTAGAGTTGGAAAATCAATTCCGAATGAACAAATACTTATCTCGACCCAAACGCTTTGAAGTAGCGACTAATTTGATGCTCACTGAAACACAGGTAAACTAACGCTAGTATTACATTTACTTTAAAGATACATTCATGTAATTACATTTATATCTCGAAATGCGTACAATTTTTATATGCATTATCGTGTCATACATTTTTAAGTGCATTTAGAAATTGAAATTAAATTAGAAACGAACGAACGTGGAAACATACGGTGCATTAATTAAGTAATACTCTATTATTTTGGAAAAAGAAAATAGTTCATTGTGTAGTTCTTTGCGTAATTTATTAGTAAATTGAATATTTAAAATATTCTTTAACATTTAACTTTAGTTTAACTTTCAAATTGTAGAAACATATACATATTTAAGTTAAAAAATTGCATTTCATTCATCATTTGATAAACTAAAAGAAGAAACAATGGCATAGTAATTGTAGAGTCTAATGAGTTAGTTTTGTATATAGTGTTAGTATAAGGAATATGGTGATAAAGAAGAGAGCGCATTTTATCAATGAGTGTGTAGCAAAATTGATGCATTTTTAGTACATGCTTTAGTATACTTTAGTATAAGAGAAACCCTCTGAGGCACGAATAGAGAATGTTATATATGCTTTTAGCAAACAGTGCGTGAATTAAACGGGTCCATAGACAAACAATGAAAAGATGAGATCATTTGCGAGACGATGGGCTGTTAATTATAATAATTTCCTGTCCGTAATTTGCATCTTCCGTTTAAATTGTTTTAATGATAGTATATTTCTAGTGTTTTAGTGCTGCATCCATTAATCCCATGATAATGGGAAATAAGAGACAAAAGGCACACTTTTATAGGGAATACTAAACATTAATTAAAGTTAATGTGCACAATAATACTCTCATTCAATATTTCATTACCGTATATATGAAAAGGAATCATTATAATTAAGTGTTTTGTTTGTATAATATGCACGCATAAATAGAGTTAAATATTATTAAATATATTTGATGCTAATAATATGAGTATATTTATATCGCGCATATTCATTGAACGCGTATATAATTGAATCATAAACAAATATAAGATACTTACTAAAGGGAGAAACATCCCTCTCTTTTCTGATTAATGTTAACATTTAAATTTTGTAATGTTTTTAATTAATGCATTCGTTCATTTATAAAAATGTTTATTTTTCAATGTATTTGCGTATGTATATGTTCATGAGTATGTGTATATAGTAAATTTCTTTGATTTGTTAATTGAAACATTAGCACAGTTCATCTTAAAGCAGACTTTAAACATTTCTATATAACGGCGTAATCATCTTTCAAACATTGGCTCTTATCTCTGAGTCTCTGCGATACGATTCTCTTTTTGTTTATGCCTTTATCTATGCTCTGAGCTTTGAGCTGAAAATGTGCTAAAGACATGTGTCGACCGCTCTTAAGAGTCATTCTCTATGATAACACACTGATGTGCATCATCACACTTTTAACGCATCTCTCTCTTTACTTTCTTTTGTGTTTTCACAGATCATTCATATATTTAATGTATTGATTCTGCAATTTATATTCATTATTATATGAAATTTTCAATTTCAAGAGTTTTGTCCGACTGTGGTCCAAAGCAATTTTTAATAAAAAATAATTTCTTAAAAATACTTTTAAACATTTAAAAAAGTGAAACTTTAGGAATGTCTCACCCATACACATATATAAATTATTGTATATTTTTAAAAAAAAATTTTTTTTCGGGTCTAAAGTAAAAATAGTATAATTTTTATTACTTTTAAGCTAATTTTGTTCCGCCTTTAATTATGATTAAATATTTAATTGTTTACATAAATATAATGCTAAATCCATGTATTTTATTATTGTAATTTTTTTTTAAAAAATTCATATTTATATTCAAATTTAAATGTATATAGAATATATTGTAGAAACATAGTGTCCAAAAGAAGATAAAATTTATATAGAAAAGTAAGGCTGAAATAAATATATAGCTTTCCGTTATAGAGCCCATAGCATAATGCTTTAGGATGGTCAAAGTTATCTTTGAGAGATCAGTGACCGATTTTAGTCTCTGAAAATTTTGGTTAATCAGTTGTGATGTTTGAGTCCACAATCAACTACTTTAGATTACAATCTACTAGCGTCAGCCACAACCGACCCCAACCTCCAAATAATTACAGCCCCTCAACGGGCAAAACCATGCACTCGGATTTTGTAATTAGTCATACGAACAATCTTCAGTCGCCTCTGACCATTCAGCCCCGAATTGCTAAAACATACACCCGAAATCACGGCTCTCAATGGCCATTTCTGGACATTCGAGTGCCAAAAGCCAAAATCGATAATCCGATCCTACAAAGGCCACAATCGCCACGGAAATAATATTTTTGACATAATTTATATTTCATATGTATTTATTTAATCTCAGTTAGAATCTCATTACACATGCGTTATAAAGCATTACAATATAAACATATTTTGGTAGAGTCACATAAGAGTATCCGTACATAATTTAGATTCTGATTTTAAGAGTTAACTCTTTGGTTTCGGTGCGAATTTCCCTGCATTTTTATAATTAATTTTTTTTAAGATAATTAAACATAACAAATTTAAACTTTAGGAATGCTTTACACATACATAGATAGAAATTATGGTTATAAAATATCGAAATTCTGTCATTATAATAAAAATTATAATTTTTCGGGCATTATAACACGCGATCAGTACATTTTAAAATAATTTTAGAAATATTAAAAGAGAAGTTAAAGGGCTTATATCCAAAGCTTCGAACTCTTTCTATGTTTATTTACATTTAAATTGTGTAATTCATTGATATCTTTGATGTGCATTATTAATGGTTCATTAATGTATATTAAAGGTGAAGATATGGTTCCAGAATCGGCGTATGAAATGGAAGCGGAGTAAAAAGGCCCAACACGAGGCTAAGCAAAAACCCGATAATACTAATACTAACGGAGAACATAAAAGCAGTACATCATCAGCATCATCATCTTCATCATCATCAGGAACATACACTGAACAAAAAGTCTCAACGAATGAGTGCATAACAGATAAGCATTTGAAGAGTGAATGCTCATTAAGTAACAATGGAGTACCGTCGAACTCTGCATTGAAAACGGAAAAAGGATCAATAAACGCATTTCCACTTTTATCAGTTTCTTCATCACCATCATCATCATCTCTTTCTCATATGCAAGTTTCAGGACATCCATGGACATCGGGAGTTTCGAGGAATTTGGCAGAATGCGGAAGAAGTGTATCTGTAACTAGTCTTAGTAATCATCATAACCATGCCGGTGTCAGTAATAATAGTCATCATCAGGTACAAGAAAGTTTCTATAGACCCTATGTAAGCTGAATCCTAAATATTATCGGCCCATAAATAACTTAAAACTATATAAAAATGTAAAAATATTTCAATTAATGTCAATTATTTAATATAAAAATTTAAAAATAATATAATTGAAATGATTTTTTTACATCACATCTTTGTTGACATTATTTATAAAAAAGAAAAGCATAAAAACTAAAAAGAAATAGTTTTGTGACTAAACTCTGTCTCTTTACTGATGATTTTCAAATGCATTTCAACGATTAAATGTATGCCTTTAGCATTAAGAATTTATTCTGCGATCGTTTTTGATCGATGCGATGCGTGCATCTTTAGCATCATCTTTAGCATTGTCTTTAGCATCGTTTTTAGCATTTTCACTTAAATTTGTCTGTAATCAAATATCGTGATGGCATCAAATGACTGTGTTTTACTGAGACAATAACAAAGTTAGAACGTGATGTGCCGACATAATACTCCTTTAGGCGATGCTTTCTTTTTTATAATGTCATTCGCTTTAGACTTTAGTACACATAAAGGAAACATCCAATAAAATTGACAATTTTATAGAATAAAAATATTTTCATTTTAAAATAATATTAAATATATTCTCAGATATAGTAAGATACAGTATTGAAACATTAAATTCGTTACTAGTCCCTTACTACAGATGTTACAAATACAATGCAATGATAAATATCTGATATGCTAGTAGCTAGTTTACTTAATTGGCTAAATACTTTTTAAATTTAAATGCTTTTTTATTATTTATATTTTGAAAATTAAAAATATTTTATAATGTTCTAAAATGTATTATATTTATATTTACCATTTATTTAAAGATTTAAAATGTGTAAAGTTAATATTAAGTTTTAAGGCTCACTTTAGTGTACAGTAATCTAAATTATGAATGCCCATCATAAGCATTAGAATTACTATGACCATCATTTTGAAAGTAAACATTCATTGACAAAAGAGAATGAATATTGATGCACGGAAATTGTAAGAATCGAGCATTTAGCAGTACATTGAGCCAATGATCAAACAGTGAGTATTATAGAGGGTGATACTAGTATTAGTTAGTATAAGTTTGTATGATAGATAATTGGCCGATTTAGGTGCACGCACTAACGAGATTACTGCTGAAAGTCTAATTAGAGAGCTGTCGTGACGAAAATTTCGTAACTATCATATTATAGTGCATTTAATGGATTTTGATGCTTTTACTTACTAATGATATGGCATATAATCGGTGAGAAACGGTCTTAAATTAAAGAGATAAACGTTTTATAGCACCTATGAGAGGAGGAATTTGCATATATTACAATTTAAGGATATACATTCCATTAGTAGTGAGTCGTCAGTAAACGCTGATGAATTGCATTTAACTTTATATATATATGGCTATACATATATAAGCATATAAATGCATTTTACGTTAATTCAATTCATATCCATACTTCAGGCGAAATTTATTCTAATTTTAGTAAATGCCGCTTTTTCAATTGAAAAATATGGAAATATGCATTTTGTAATAAATGAGCTCATAATTTGTAACATAAATTGAATCCAAAACCCGAAGCAAATTATACGCATCATGAAACTCTCATTTAACTCATTTTATGTGAACGCACAAATTCAGTGCGCATTAAAAGCATTATGATCATCAATGATGATCATGAGCGTCACCATCACTTTCTTTAGGGGATGGTGAAATGATCAAATAAATGTGATTACATCAATGATGATGGTACTGAGGCCATAGCATATATCATCATCGCGTACATTATATATATTAATGCCTGTGTTTGAGTATATAGTAGTTTATGTATGTATATAAATATATATAAATAAAGATAGAAATGGCCGTTTGGATTTAATTAAGTGCTGTTTGACGTTTTGTTCCAACATATCTCTCCCCACTTTTCTCTCCACTTTTTTCTCTCTTTCTTTATACATCAGAGTATAGAGATCGATCTCTGTTAAGTGGATTTGTGAGGGGAGCATCAATCGGTAGCATCATCCCCATCACTGATTGCCCTTTCCTTTGGCACCCCCTTTAGTTACCCCCATTTTCCATATCCCCTGTGAAAGTGCGCGCACATGCACCACACCATAGTTAACAATGAGGCACGTTTCATGTATGAGGCAATTAGAAAATTACATTAAATATGTTGTGCTAAAGCCATAGCCAAAACTAACATAAACCCCCACCATACGATGTGTATTGAAAGGCAATGCGCAAATTACCTATATTGTTATGTGCTTTGCCGATGGGAGGAAATAAACCCATACCATTACTATACATTTACTGTATATACTAAAGACAATTCCATGCTCTTTCGAGCAAAACGCGAACTTAAACCTGAAAATGCATACACTGTATTATGTAATATCATTCGTGTATATACTTTATGTGTACGATGAATTACAGTGGTATATAAAGAAAAGAAATTGAACACTGATGCCTCTAAATTCTGGCGTAATGCTCCATGAAACTAGAAAAAGTTGGCTTTAGTTTCTTTCAACACGAATATGTGATTGGGCCTAATGTATTGATCAAATTCGTGTCACGATTTTGCTCTTTCTTTAGCATCATGAGTTAAGAATGAGAGAAAAGGCTGAGGATATGGTATTTATATAAAGCATAAATCGTAAAAAAAGATGCGATGTCTCCCGATGGACAAATTTGCCGCTGACTCTATCATTAGGACATTCAAAAAAAGAAATCTTTTATTGTATTATATTTTGTTTTTTATTATATACTCTTTTATGGCGTTAAATAACTTATGATTCCATTTCATTTAATTCAACATAATTCAACATAAAGCAACATAATGCAATAAATAACATTAGAGATACATTCACATCAGAGAATGCTTTAAATTTGTTTATTGTTCGATGCCGCATATCCCCATTTATATCGTTTCTTTCAATTTTATAATAAAATTAAAACGTATAAAAATTGTCATAAAAATAAAATCTTTTGAAATATTAATTAAATTATGTTATGTTTAATTATCATTTATATGTTTACTTTAAATTAAGTGATTTGATTTATCATTCTTAGAAATTCTTTTTAATGCATTAAATGTATTATGTTTATTATCAATAAATAATATAAATAATTTATATCATTTAAAAATAAAATATGAATCATTAATATAATATGTAATTTCCATTTTATCATTATATTATTTACAAAATTTCGAATCTCATAAATTACATTTCCTTTTTACTCAAAACTTTTAAATCATAAATTTATATTTT
>JAQIXB010000209.1:0-22580 GCA_034697405.1 Mesoplophora pulchra | reverse complement strand
AAAATTTTCAAAAAATCTAATACCCTTTAAATGGGAGCCTTTTTATTTCAGGTCATTACTTTTGGATCACCCTGTAAACTAAAATTGTATTTTAATTTATAAGTAAAATGCAAATGAATTTTAAGCATTGTGTATACATTAAAATACAATTTTAGTTTATATTTTGCATATTATTACTTTAATTTCAAAATTAAATATGAAACAAAATTCATGAAAATAAAAGGTTTACTTTATTTTCTAAACACAGTATACGCACATAATGCACGTTATGTATACGCACTTTATTCATATTCGTAATTGAGTTTTTCATAAAACCACTTTCAATGCTAAATCCTAATCCGGGATTTTTTACAATTATCACAGGAAACTAAATAATGGAAAATATAATTAAAAATATAATAAATACATTATTTAATCACAATTTTATGACTTACGACATGTGCATTATTATTTTGTGTGCCTAAAGAACGATTGTGATTAAATTGATTTACAAAACAATTCGATGACGAATTCATTGGTGATTCATCACAATTTTCAAAATTATCAGCACCATTTTTATCCCATGATCTTTCATTATGATGCTCAACCGATTGGAGCGGACATGAAACATGAGAAAGTCGTTGTGATGTATAAGAATCATGTGAAAATTTATGGATTATAAATTGTGATGATGCTGACGGGGGATATCTCAACCGATTGGAGTTAACAGGGGGTGGGGGAATACCCGTTTGTGCATCTATGGGCTGTCGATAATTAACAGGTTTCGGTGGCAGAGCGGGGGGATGCCCGTCAGTTGAAGGTTCATTGGGGGAAGGAGAATGTTGACTAGTTCCACTAGTTACTGATGAAAACGATGATGGACGCGATGAAATTACTCTTTCGCTCCCTGTCGATGGATATAATGACGTGATAGAAGATGATGAAATTGTTTCATTCGTATTAATGGACGATTGTAAATTTGCTTTAATGTTCAATGGCTTTATACTATCACTTTGATCGACGGACATTCCACTTATTGCTTCTTTATTACTATGGTTTATATCATGCTCAATGCTTTCATTATTCACTAATGAATTTTTGGTAATATGTTGTTCTTTATTAGTACATGTTTCATAAGGCATTTGTGATTCCATTTTTATATTATTTTTAATAATTTCATCATTTAATGATGCTTTTTTTGGGGAATTATATTTGGGATTAGAATATGTATCGACATCGTCTCTTTCACTCATATAACCATTATTTGCATGCTTTTGGCGTTCATTTGCATATAGTTCATGATCACTTTTATATCCTCTTTCATTATCATCTTTTAATATATCATCATATTTTATATCAATGGAATTTCTAATGTTTTTTATATATGATGATTTTTCGACCGCATTCTTATAACTCAATTTACGTTCGTGATGATGATTTTGAAAATTATTTTCCTGATCATGTTCTTCATTAATAAGTAAAGATAATTTACTAGCAACTAGTTTCAAACTATTTTCTTGCAATGAATCTATTAATAAACAATTTATATGTCATTAAAATAATGTGATTAAAAAGCATTGTGATGTATAATTTATAAATATCGTAATAATATAACAAAATAATGAAAACATTAGAAATAAGTAAAATATACTATTAAATAAAATGTTAAAATTTTTAACGGTTCTACTATTAATAGTATAATTAAATATAATTAAATCAATATATTTAATTATAAGTAACATTATATAACGTATTTAATAACATATTTTTGAGAATTTGAAGTTTTGTGATATGTGTTTAGAGATTTACTTTCATTATTTTACCTTTCCCTTCCAAATTATGCAATGGTTCGACAGAGAATGTACTTTTCACCGGTAATGTGTTTGGGCGTACGGCACTTTCTTCGACATCGTTATTCGATCTCTGATTCAGAGGAGATTTGGGTGCTTTTGATACTTTAGCCTCTTTAATTTCGAAATGACTAGTATTTGATAGTTCCTGATTATTTCCATTGATAGGAATAACCATTTCAGAATTGGAACCATTTTCTGGAATATCAAAGGAATTGTCCTTTTGTTTTAGGGCTAAATTTCGTGCGTGACGTGCATGTGCTTTTAATTCCTTTGGGTATGGTGTCGGCGCACGTATTAAACGTGATGGAAGTTGAGCATCGTCATCATCATCGGCTTTTGATGAATCCGTTGAGAATTTTATCACCGCTTTTGTTTCACCATTATTGGTATTTGATAATTGCTCATTCGGACTGTTAAATTTTGGTGAACATTCACGAGGTATTTGTGGCAACAAAATACATGTTAATACTTTTTGACCCGTGTCAGGATCGATATCAGATTGTAATGGTATCAGAGGCTTATGCTGATTCTCTGATAACCAAAGTGCTTGTAACTGATTCAATTTAGTCAATGAATATGGTAAATGTATTAATAAATTTGAATTAAGATTAAGTACTTTGAGTGAAGCCAAACGGCTTAAGTCATCAGGTAATACTTTTAAGTTATTCTCAGCCAATGATAGTATACGTAAGTTCATGCAACTGCCTAATGATGCCGGTAATTCACTAATTTGATTAGAATCTGCAATTAATATTTGGAGTTTCCTCAAAAATCCTATCGAAGGCGGTATCATTTCAATTTCATTCTCATTAAATACTAACTCTTCCAATGATGAGAGACTATAAATAAAAATATGTGTAAATAAATTTTTAAAATAAAAGTTAATTTTAAAACAATTATTGTTAATCATATTCCAAATTACTCCAAAAGATATCTATAATATTCTAATCATATAATATTTATACAAATAAATGCTATAATTATCATGATATAATTTTTATAAAAAAATTTTCGGGAAAATAAATATCAAAAAATGGAATATGCCATAATGTTAAATGTAAATTATTGGGTTATATTTTGAACTTAAATCTTTTAAAAAATAATAAAATAATGAATTATATTTAAAAATGCAATAAAAGTATTACTTTCCAATCGATGACGGAAGAATTGAAATTTGATTATCATCGATTCTCAAAATCATTAAATTTTTTAAATTTCCGATCGATGATGGTAATTCTGTTAAATTATTTGATGATAATGTTATGTCAGTGATAAGTTCGCAGTTTTCAATTTCAGAGGCGATTTCTTTTATTTTATTATTCGAAAGATCCAAATAACTTAAATGCCGCAAATTTCCGATGCTCTAAAATCAAAATAATCATTAAATTCATATCTTATGCATGATGTGCACATAATTTGAGTATATTGTGACACTTACAGAGGGCAAAGAAATAATTCGGTTACAGTCACACCATATTTCGGACAATTTCGGGAGAGATCCGATGACATCGGGAAATTCCAAAAAATCGTTTTGACCGATGTCCAAACGGCGTAACTCAACCAAACGTGACATGGATTTTGGTAATACTTTGAGGTGATTTTCTCGTAATTCAACGATTTGTAAACGCGCGAGACTATGGTATTCAATATTTTAGTTTTAAAATATCGATATATTAATATATATATATATTAATAATATAATACCGTCCAAAATTTGCGGGTAAAAATTCAAGAAAAGTGTCGTTTAAATACAATTCCTGTAAATTGATTAATTGAGTGAAACCGTCGGGTAATCGTGGTCCTAAAGGGTTAATGGACGCCTCTACCATCTTAAGGCACTTACACCCTTTGATACTGTCGGGAATCTGCAGAATGTGATTCTTCGAAATGTTCAGATCCTCCAATTTTGAGAGCGATGATATTGCAATGGGAATCGATTGTATTTCATTATCACTTAAACTTAACACACGTAATCCTTCGCAATGAAATAACGCCTAAAATTTTCATTGAAATTAATGATAAATGTTAGTGAATGTGAAAGTGTATATGAAAGTGTATGTGATACCCGTGGTAAGTCCCGTATTTGATTAGAATCGAGAAAAAGTTCCTCTAAAGTCCGTTCATTGTTAAACACATTATGAGGCACATCATCTAAAGAGCAATGACTAAAATCGAGAATTTTCACATCATCTTCGTGCGGACGGAGACACGGACAGTGTCGGAATATACCGATCGGCGCCATCACTCTCTGACTCTTTATTAAATGTCATAAAATAATTTTCAATGATTATGTTATAATCATTAAATTATAAATCATAATATTTAATCTATTATTGGACGTCACCATATTTGTTTATGTCTATTTTCATAAATATTAACATTAATTACGTTTTTTATCTCAAAAATAATCAAATATCATCACATTTATTATATCGTTATAAAACGATTATATTCTTAGCTCTGTCATCATATACTTTTACATTACGATTAAATTAAATGTAAAAATCATTTAAATTTTGAGATAATCATTGTGAAATCGTATGAACACATAAAACGCTATGTTTTCATTTATCATTTTCGATGTGTTTTCATTCATTTGAAACATAATTTTTGTAAAAAATATTCTGAAATTATATGTTTATAATTTGATGGTGATATTTATTAAATTAAAGACATTTGCAAAGAATCGGCATATAAATGGGGATATGGGAATGGTTCTCATGGTTTCCTCCGGGAATATTACCCGATTTGACCGTTCCGGAAATGTTAGGACGTCGTCCGTTCATTCCGGAACTATATCCCCAAAAAAAGAAATACCAATATTATGATACCCCCGATTATGAGGATATTTTCCCAAAGATTTGGTTCGCGACAAAAATCGGGGCATACACAGGTAAATCCATTGCATTGAAATGATTATCAATTAAATAATAACATAATTGTATTTTCTAATGTTATGTATAATTATGATTAAAATACTTTTGATGACAGCACTCGCATATGCCGGCGCTGATGTTATGCTGTTTACACGGCCACCATCGTATACTGCTGCCGCGGGCCGAATCGCGGGACATTTCGGAAGAATCGGTATTTACAAATATTAAATTATTAATTTATAATTTTAAAATGAATTAAATTTTAGGCGGAACTTTTGTCATGGGCTCTGCAATGACATGTGTGATCGCGAATATCCGCGGAAAAAAAGACGATGAATGGAATCACATTTTAGGATACGGTTCTTCCGGATTAATATGGGGATATAAATGTATGTCAATTTATTTCTTTTATAAATAACTAAATAAATGCATTAATATTTGTAATAAATTTGGATTAAGTAAATGTATTATTTTCTTTAATAAGAAAATTCTACGCCTATTTTGTTACGGATGTGAAATAAGAGTCCAAAATTTTAGTTTGATATTAACACTATTAGTTTACCCAACTTTTTTATATACTTTAGTTCACTAACAATAGTCGAAAATGTATTCTCCTTTACTATAAGCCCTTCACATAAAAATAATAGCATTATTTCAAAATTATAAATATAATACAATGTTATGTTATGTTTATTCTTTTTACTCTTAAACTGTGAGGCCCCTCTACTAAGTGACCATCCAAACATTGATAAATTCCGAAGTGACCATTCATAATTCAGTGACTTCCGATATGATAAAGTGTCACCCGAAACTCTTTGGTCAAAATCGATCATTAATAACTCTGTATATTTTTGCAAAAATTACCAAAAATCAATTACATTATTACATTATACATGTATTACGTAAATACGGTACATTTTTAAAACACCATTTAAATTGCATTATTATGTGCACGTATCAAATTTAGACACAATATAAATTTACATGTTTATAGCATTAAATTTAAATGTAATTAAATTTAATATCGTGACTAATTTGTACTACTGTCAGGAGACTAAATTTTGCAAAATTTGTTAATTTATATGATGATTTTATTTTTATATTAACTTAGTTCATTCGACAGCGGTTGGTGCGAGTGTATGTGTAGGATTAGCTTTTGCAGCATTTATAATGAAACGTGCAGATACACAGGGGTGGAAAATTATGTTTCAGGAGGACTTTGAGGATATAAAGCATAAGAACGGGGCTTTGGGCGGTCGCAGATTCGGTGATTTCATAATTAACAGTCGCCATACGGATCCGGGTGTTGGCAATCGCAGCGCCGATTAAATAGTGTATAAATAGTATAAAGTGTATGATTAATGAATAATAATAATTTTAGCATTATTATTACAGATTTATTCATAAAATAGTAATTTTATTGTAATTTTTAAAATTTAAATAAACATGATTAATTGTATGATACAGTATTTTATTTAATTTAGATTTATGAATAAAGAATTATAAAATTTGAATTAATTACATTTATCATTAGATAACTTATATTTGGATATGAAAAAAATTTCGAATCATACTCAACAATGGTCATCGAAGTCATAGTCACGTGAATGGTTTAAAACGACATTAAATTCGGTCATTTTTGACCATACCCGTCACATATGCTTATGTGCGACGGTGATGAGCTTTGGAAGGGACTGAATAAGAATACTCTGAGAGTCTCCATTTAATCCCACATTGAAATATGTACCTTAAACCGTTAATTTTTGTATGTTTAATTGACCGGATGCAGTCATTAGTGCATTTATTACACGCCTTAAGTTAGATTTAGGTTAAGTTAAGTTAATTCATTTCTCGGTATGGGCATATATGACCAAAAAGTGACTGAATTTGATGTGTCTTTTAACGATTCACATGACTGTAACGTCCATGAGCATTGAAGGGAATGACCCCAAAATAATTTCGAAAATTTGTACTTTGAATAGTTTAAACACGCATTTTAGAACACTTTATATGTAAAAATACAGTATTTTGACATATTATATTTAATCACGTGATTGCATATAAGTAAAGATGTGTTTAAGGATTTATTTTTATTTATGTTACACATTTCACTTATAAATTAATGTGTTCAGTTTTAAGGCGAAGGCGAAGATGAAACCACGTGATAGAATATAATATCCCAAAATGATGTAAATTATTTTTTATAAAAATTTCAAATATGATAAAAGAACCTTTTATTAAATTAAAAAATTAATAAAAATTGACATGAATAATGATATGATTTGACATTTATTTACTGTGATATAAGTTAGATTTACTTTATATTGAATTTATTTATGGGATAACATTTTCAACGGTTAAATAAACTTTTTAATTATTATAATATATATAATTTTAAAATATCAATAAATGTAAACATCAAATATTATAAAATAAAATGGAAAATTACAATTCTTTGAGTGTACGATTAAATCTGTCGATGAATATATCGACATGACGCTTATTAAATGTGAGCGTCGTCCTGATTCTTAATGTTCTATTTCCCGATCCTCCGCAATGTATTCCTTTCTGATGAAGAATCTTAATGCCGTTATCTCTAAGCTCAGGGGTCTTAAAATCAATAGCACAAAATGTTCCGCGGCCTCTGCTATTTTCTAATAAATTTGGATATTGTTTTTGTAGCGATGTTAAACCCTGTAACAGGTATTCTCCCGTTTTGCCGATGTTTTCAACCAAATTCTCGCTTT
Source organism: Mesoplophora pulchra (assembly GCA_034697405.1). Lineage (NCBI taxonomy): Eukaryota > Metazoa > Arthropoda > Arachnida > Sarcoptiformes > Mesoplophoridae > Mesoplophora > Mesoplophora pulchra. The sequence goes on along the minus strand of JAQIXB010000209.1, from coordinate 15,125 downwards.
TTATTACTTTGATTGCTTCATTCAAAAGCATTAATTTCGAAGGATCTCCTAACCATGTATTAAATACGCGAAACGGTTTATCGGGTCTAAAGGGCTCTCTATAGAAATACCCTCCGATTAACATCTTTTTACTAAATGTTACTATATCAGGAGGGTCCATATTGAAATGTTCATGGGCCCAAAATTTTCCCGTCGGACCACCCCCTGTTTGCACCTATTTATGATTAAAACAAATAAATATTATTAAATAAACTACAATATTGTCATATCATTAATCCTTTTAATTAATTAATTATATTACTTATTTATTACCTTTTACCTCACTTTTAATATAGCGTAAGGTGAACATATTTTTTATCACTTAAAATATAATCTAAAAACTTGAGATATAAGACCCGATTTTATACTCAAGCTTCAGGCTTCATCCCGCTCTATAAGACCCGCTTTAAAAATGAGGTAAAACAGTATTTTCATTCATACATATGCATGATGTTAGCAGTAATAATTGCGAAAAGTTTAGTCTGAATTTTAATAAATCATAGAATTTTAAAGTAATACATGTATAATACTAATAAATACCTCATCAATAATCATTGCGATATTATTTTTTGTGCTGATTTTTCTTAGCTCTTGAAAAAAGCGTGCAGAGCCATGGTTATCTCCCCCTTCACCCTGAATTGGTTCAATTATTAGTCCCGCGACAGGAATAGCTTTTTTCTTATATTTTTCTATTAAATCTTCGACTATTTCCAGACATTTGTTATCAGTATTTTCATTTTCACGTATATTTGATTCGAGAGGATACTTATAAAGTGGATATGGTGCAATCGGCCAATCAAATGCCGGAACATCTAATTTATGAATTGGTTTTGAATGTGTACAGCTGTGATTTAAAGAATCTTTTATGAAATTAAAAAGGTAATGATTAAATTAACCTCAGAGCACCGAAGGTTCTGCCGTGAAATGAGCCCGTAAAAGACAAAATGCTTAATCGTGGTGATCCCGGAACTTCATTGGTTAAACACGACTGAAGATCGTCTTTTGATGGTGCTGCGCCTTTTCTCACCATATTCTGATGCCAGAAACAAACAGCTAAACATTTCATAGATTTTAATTTATTATATTTACAAATATTAGAAAATGTTATTATTACCTTTAAATGCATTTTCAACAGAACATGAACCGCATGCCATAGTTTGCACCTCAGTAAGTCCCTGCGGTGCAATCGATAGTAATGCCGATTTTAATTTATCGATAAAATCTTTAGGTGGTAATATACCCAAAGCCGGTCTATTGACAAAAGTAACTATATTATTGGGGTCCATACACGCACGGACTAACGCCGGATGATTGTATCCGATCGGAATCGATGATATTTGACTATAAATGTCGAGGAATTCATTACCGTCGACATCACGAATGAAATTACCATATGATTTTGAATAATCAATGAACAATTGAATAGCATCGGCATTTTGTATTTTCGATAAATCATTTTTTAATCGTAAGGAATTGGGTCCGGGAATAGCGCTCACTATTTTTGGTTCATGCGGTTCCTGAAGAGCTTCGGTCGAAAAACACGATAATGATAATACAGCATTTTTGGGGGACGCTAAACTCAAAGAGCGCTTTATTAATCGTAACATTATAACAGACTTTAAAATTATTTTATTAATTATTTTTCGAATTATAATTTTAGATTTTTAATTTATGTTTTCACATATGGTGATTTTTTTAAAATTATATAATTTTAAAAAATGCGATTATGTTTATATATTATTATGAACAAACATAAGCATGAATGTTATATAATTGCATTTTGACCTTAATTCAGCGCTCATTTCATTCAATGATCAGATAAATGTATACTTTTGAAGGACAAAATGCGTCTGTTAATTAATTCATTAAAAAGTTTTAATCATAATTACAATAATGCACCGTAACATGGTAATTATCAAAATTCTATATATTAATTAAATTCATTTTTTTATTTTATTATATTATTATTAAATGCAAATATTTAATTCAATTTTCATATTGTAATAGAATATGCATAAATAAATAATTTTATAATTTATTTAATATAATATTATATATGTTTTTACAATAAACGCATATATTCACATTTCATATAAATGTACACATTACAATGGCATTTTTTTAAAAAAGACTCAAATATAAGTATATATGGGATGTGAGTTTATTATTAAAATAACAGAGTGTATATAAGAATTTTTATTTAAAAATACGTATATGCACATATACTAACACATATACTAACATTATAAGCATTTGAGAGTATAGCTATTTAATGGTACCGTATAATGTTATATCGATCGGAACGATGTAATATAATGGTATATTCACGCTGCGAATTTCTTTATTTTATTCCATGAGTTTCATAACAGAGATTTGCGATAACATCCTTTGGACCACACATGTTCATGGGCCATTTTTAAATTGTGCATACACTATTTATATGCCGTCATATAATAAAAGTGCGTTCGAAATAAATCTATTTTTAATGCATCGTTACCTTTAACTAAGTTAAGTTAACTTTGAAAAGTAAACATCAAAAATGCTATAATGATGAATGTAAAATGAGCATCTCACAAATCGTTCGATCGTTTTTTCCAATATGTGAACATTCTTAATTCACAGGAATTACTTTTAACATTTGTGTTAAACTTTAATGAACCAAATACCGTTTTACCTCACATTTTAGACCCGTTCTTATAGCGTGAGGTGAGGACAATTTTATAAGTTCTAAAAATCAAAATTAAAGGGGGGAATAAAGAAAAGGGGGTTTTTACCGCGGGGTATAGGACCTCCCATGTGTTCATACCGTGCTATAAGACCCATTCTAAAACGTGAGATACACTGTAATGACATAAATGTTAAGAGCATAGAATTTTCAAAATAATTTATTGAAATGATAAACAATATAATTATATTCAAAATATATATATATAATTCTAATGAATATATGAAAATAATACACAAAAATTAATTATTTACATTATTTGATTATGTTATTGCGAAACATGAGCTTAAAAAATGATAGTTATATTTTGACTTAAATATGAAAATAATTAAAATAAAATGAGCAATGAATTTACATTACATTATATTGCAATAAAAATAATAATAAATATATACTAAAATAGTTATGTTATATATGCTAAAAAGGCACACACATACTAAAAAATACTAATAATAATACAATAGTAAAAAAGCAGTTTTCATTTCATTAAAATTCAGTTATAAATTCATAAATAATTTTACATCATTTTTTTGAGTAATTTAACTTCAGAATTACATTTTATATTAATAATAAAATTTTAACCCATAATTGTATATATTAAATTAATAAAATCATATAATTGTTGAGAGAAATTTAATATCAATTCAGTGACTAGGAAAGGATTGATATTTATTGTACTTTTTACATAAATAAATGTTTATATAATAATAAAAAATAAGTAAATATGTGCAGTAACAATACGTGAATTGATAATGCAAATATCATGATTATAAATTAAAAGCTGAAATCTAAAAATAGTCTATTTTCATGTGCTCATATTAGTTTTTAATGAACAATTGTTATGAACTATTAAATGACTCATGATTTATTTACATAAAAATATATTAACATTTAATTAATATTATTTTATAGTATTAAACGGGTGTAACATGATTATCGGACATTATAATCGGACATCGTTTTGGCACTTTAATGTTATTTCGCATTTCAATTTCAGGAATTGATACATAACCATTCGCATTTTTAATAACATTCGGTATAACTGAATGAGCACTATCAACAGTAACATTAGTGTCTGCATTAATAACAGAATCATGTAATACATAACCATTCTGATTTAACGGTAATGATGCTTTTGATGATGATGACGCTGATGATGATGGTGATGATGATGGTGATAATGATGGGGATGATGATGATGATGATGATATTGCCGATTGTACATTAGGTACAGAAAATGTAAGGTTTCTTTTTATATTCTCATTGCACATTGTTTCAGGATTGATACATGCTGAAGATGCTGATGCGGGTAACAATGGGCACTTTATTAATTCGACATTAATATTTTGAATTTTTTCATCGTTTATTAGTTTATTTGATTTTTGAAGAGAATAATTATAATCATCATGTTTTTCATTATCATGAGATCCGTTTGAAGATGTCGATGATACTTCCGCATCATAACTTTCCTGTGACCAATGATTTTGGTCCGATAATTTACCTTTCGATTTGCAATTTGTATTCATTTGCAAATTATTAGAGTTATTAATAACGCTATCGATGGTGACATATCCAACTGATGGTTTATTCTCCATCTTTTGTGATGGTGAATTATTCTTTTTTATGTCATTAATGTAATGATGTTTCATTGAGATTTGCGACCGTCTGATACCATATTTTGAATATGGATATACTAATGGAGAGCCGTTATTGAGTGTCGAAATTCCATTCGTTTGTACTGAACTTTCATTTTCTGAGCATTTAATTTTTGAATAATTTGAGTAAAGATTCGACGTATGATTCGCCATAATATTACCAAAACTTTTTGCTAATTCCGGTTTATAACATTTTGAAATCATCATATTTTTATCATCACGAAATGGTGAATCGTAAAGTGATGGTTCACTGTTCGCGAGAAAATTATAAGCATCGAATGTAAATGCATCATATATCGGATTTCTAAATTCCAGAGCTGTCGGTAATGTCGTGAATCCCGACATTTTTGAATGCATTTTCTTTCTTTTGCCTCTTTCATCATTAGATGATGAATTCAGATCTAAACCTGAGTCTTTACTTCCGTTTGAATCACTCGAATTACGCAATTCATTTCCAAAGTTTGAAAACGGTTTATTTTTGAGCATTTCATCTTTTAACGGAAATGCGTTACTTAATTTGATGGGTGTGTCAACCTCTGTACCTGAATCACACGATATGTGTACATCACCATTAAATGAATTCGATGCACTTTCATGTGTCAAATTTTCGCTTTTATTTTCAGAGTGTTGTTTTTGTAGTGACTTTTTTGATATGAGTCCCTCAGTTGATGATGAACTCGCATGTGATGTGTTTGATCCGTGTCTATCTTTTAATGATAATGAATAATTAGAATATGCATCGTCTTTGAACGATGCATTAACATTTAAATTACTGTCGGTACGGTTCAGCTTTTCCTGTTTCTCTGTTGCATTTATGCTGTTAATTAACGGCGGCTGTGATAAACCGATGGGCAATTTAATGTCCAATTTGCTTATGTCTCTATTTTCTTTTCTTTTTCTTTGAATGTATGTATAGAGTAAAATGACGATCATGAACAAAGCAAAAGCACAACCGATTATAATGCCAATGATAGTGGCGTTTTCATTCCACCAATTGTCTATTATACATGCATTTGCATATGTACTATTACTATATTTACCTAAATAAGCATCATCATATCTCATATTAACAGCTCTAATTCTAACTGAATATTGTTGTTGTTCATTAACTAAGCCATTGTTTTCACCACATTTTGGTGTGAGATAATATTCATGGATTCGTCCGGAAATATTCATTATTTCCGTTTTATTTTTAAAATTTAGAGCCAAATGATAATAGTCAATGGGACCATTTAGTTGATGCGGCGGTTCCCATGAAACTCTAATGGTAGTACTGTTTACTATTTCAGTTCGCGGTGCATTCATTTGACTGGGATTTGATTGGAGCGTGCGCTTTCTTATAGTGTTTGTATATGGACCGCATTTGTCTTTTCCAACACACGCTCTAACTAGTATATTGTAATTAATATAGCTAGTTAAATTGCTTATTTTATAAGAATATTCCTTTTGAGAAGGAAATGGCAATTCAGTTATATATGTTGCATCATTGCATTTAATTTCATAATGCGTGATAATACCATTGGGTAAAGATGGAGGTGACCATGAAATATTTATAGAATTATAAGTGATTTCAATCATTTTGAAATTTAAGGGCGGATCTTTGGGCGCCGCTGATAATGTTTGTATTGTTTTTGCTTCACTTTCATCACTGGGACCAGATTTAGTATATGCCACAATTTTGACAGTATACAATGAATACGGCTCTAAATCTTCGATATAATAATTTTCTGTAAAATTATCATTTAATATGAGAGTGAATGATTCATTACAAAATGCATAAACGCGTTTACAGTAAATGATTTTATAATGCGTGACGATGTTCCTTTGAGCGGGACAATGGAGTTTCCAATTTACTTTTATAGTATTTGAGTCCATAGCCTCGAGATTAATATCACTAACTTTATCGACTTTTCCTTCAATCGGTACTATACACATGGCCCATGACATTCCAGAAGATGATCCATTAACATCTGCACTCACAGCGAATTGATAATTTGTATTTTTATCACTCAGATTCAGTTCTATTGATTCGTCATTAGTTTTCTTCCAATTGATTGTTCCTTCGCATGGGAATGGCCGCGGACGCAAATTCGAACACCAAAATACTGTATAATTTATATTCTTAATACTGTTATGAGGTTTTTTCCATTTCAATGTATAAAAACCATTTCCATGTGAATATACGTCAATATCTTTTGGTTTTTCAGGTATGTCTTCACTTTTATTTATTTTAATTTCAGAATAATTTTTAGATGCGCCCATTGAGTTTACAGCAAATAATTTAAATGTATATACAGAATTTGAATTCATGTGTATAAACCTATATGAAGATGCACTTCCATTATGTAAATGAATACTTCCATCGGATGAACGTGTTTTACGGGAAACTGATGTCGAATAAAATTCAATGACATAATGAAACTGTGGTCCGTTATGATGTTCTGCATCCACGGGTTTCCAATAGAGTGTAATGCTCCGATTTCCCTCTGCATTTTTTTCCGTTTCAAAAGACTCAGGTATTATCACCGGTGCAAAATTTGGAGCTAAAATATAAATTAATTTCATCATTTAACTCAAATATTCTTTATTATAATTCATTTGCAATTAAATTAACATTAAAAAAGAAAAATGAATGCTCATAATAAACTTATAAACTCACATTTAAGTTTAGTTTAATTAAATGCATTTATGTTAATTTAATGCTAAAAATCAATAAAATGTTTATAAAATGATGATTTATTATAAAAATAAACATTTATTTTAAAAAATTATTCATAAATATATTAAATGTTAAAATTATACTATAAAATTAATCATATGAAAAAACATTTAAATAAACTTTTCATTTTTATTCACTGCACTCACTTTAAAAGCTGAAAATTATATATTATATAATGAAAGTTACCATATGGACATGTTTATAAATCCCCATACGGGCATATTACTTAAAACAAACAATGCCATTGAACCCTTTAAAAGTGCTAAAATTCTTTGACTATAAATTATGTAAACATTAAAGTAAAACAAAATATGTCCGTTTAAATGTTTATTTTCTGCGAAATTGTTTAGGTTAAATTAGTTAATAAAATAACAAAATAGTAGTAAATCAAATGAGAGAATACATAATGTCACAAATATAATAATGTGAAATGTATTTTAGTATTAATGAAAAGAGCACATTGGAACTTTTCGTGAAATTATAGTACAAAATTTAAATGAAAATGCAAACCTTTGGGTTTAGTGATAATATCGATTGATGTGAAATTACTCCAATAACGGTCATCATCGAAATCACTAACATTCGTTCGGCATCTCACGCTTATGTTATAATAAGAATATGGTAAAATATTATCGATTATAAAAACGTTACCAATGACCAAATCATAAATACGCTGTGAATAATACGCATTTTTAAACGGATTATATTTAATCACTTTTATTTGATATATTAAATATGAAACCAATTCATGGTCATGTTCAATGTGCTTTGGCGCTTTCCATGTAATAGTTACACTATTCGATGATAAACTAGTATTGGTTAGTTGTTGAGGTACATCCGGTTTTATAATACTGAAGTGATTTATTTCAAAATGATCCATATGCATACCAAATATATTTACACCTTTTAATTCGAAATTAAATTTTTTAACACTTTTTCTATAATGAGGTTCAGTATCATCTCTCCATTGACAGCTGTTATTTAATTTAACGCCACAATCATCTTTAAATACCATTCTGTTAATAATTAATATTTAATTAATAAAATTAATACATTTAATTTTTAAAAAATTAAGAATTTAGTACCGTCCGTATTTCGCAACTGATTTAAGAGAATATTCCGTTTTTATCGGATTTTCCGGCGGTGTCCACGAACACGTTAAATTACGAAAATGGTCAGAAATGCAATGAAAATTACCGTCACTGATCGACAACGGTTTAACTATTAACATATAAAAATAGAAATCATATAAATAAATTATGCATATGTTTATCACATAATATTTACTTAATTTTAGTAAAAGTTTATATAATTAAATTTAATGTATGTCTTCGCATACATTTCTATGTTAAACATTTGATAAAAATTATGTGAAAATAAATAAATTTATGAAATTATTAGAAACATTTAATATATCATCGCATTATTTGTTAATAAAATTTAGTTTTTAAATTAATTCTGAAAATATTTTTAAAAAAATATTTTTGAGTTTATTTTATAATTAAAATTATTTAGTTTTTTATTTAGAAATGTTTTCATATGAATATATTTTTTAAAAATTAACACATATACGGACTCAATATGTTTTTCATTTAAAGCACATATGAGGAAATTTTAATATTAATAAATTTTTTATTATATAATACATAATATTAAATAAAACAAAATATTTCCCTTTTATTTTCTATTTTAACATAAAAGAAATTTTTAATTTTAATGTTAAAACAAATATAATGTTAAATATAATGTTAAATGTCGATTCTGACGCCGCATTATTAATTCCGTAAAAATATTTCACATTTAAATTTTATATCATTTATTAGTTTTGAAAAATAAAAGCACATAATAATGCACTAAAATATCTTTAATTATAAAACGTATGATAAAATATTTTATTACTTTAAAATTATTCATAATAAAAGCATAAAATTATAAATTAAAAATTATATTATAAATGTGCATTTTTAGTTAATAAAAATTCTAAATTTAGTATAAAATTAAATTAAAACGCAATAAAATTGGTTAATACAGTACGTTCAGGCTTAAGGTTTACTCAGTACGGGCGACAGTGCTATTATATGCGAAATCATTATAAACAAACAACGCACTGGCGCCTGCACTGAGTAAACCTTAAGTCTGAACGTACTGTATATGAACATTTTTATAGATTATTTTAAAGATATTATAATAAATTATTAAATAAAAAATTAAAAAAATGATATTCATTTATATGCGTTTTAATATGATAAAATTATATACATTTACAGTATCGATTGATATACATTTAGGTATAATTAGCGTTTTCTCTTATTTTTTCGTACTATGCTTATATCATGGGGTAACAAAATTTAAACATAATATATTTAAATTAAAAATCAAAGGATATAGAAAAAGGTGTTTTATACCGTGAGGTATAAGTGCATGCATTTTTTGGCCGATATAAGTAATGTATTAAAAAGCGCAGTCATTCGGTAATCGTTTTATTATAATGAATAAAAATCGAAATATACTCACATCCGACAGTGACTTTAGTAATGCACACATTTAATAATTTAAAAGTGTCATTAATGGGAATTTGGATATAACAATAGTAAAGTCCATTATCATTTACGGACGCATTTTCCACACGTATATGAGCGACTGTTTTATTGATTATATGCGTATGATAATACTTTTCTTTAAATTTAAAACGAATCATCGATGAATTAATACTATAATTATGTCCGTTAATATCAATGACGGCTCTTTTGAGTGTGCATGAAATAGTGAAAGCATTTCCCGAAAGTAATGTAATATCGGGCGTCGTTTCTGTTAATTAAACGTCATATTAATATATGTAATTATATAATAATAAAATAATAATTAAAATAATTTTTAAATATAAATTATTAGTAAATACCTCCGTAATCATGAAAAATACCGAAACAGCAATATACTGATGTGATGGTAAAAGAGCATAACACTAAAGTTTTAAATGTCAATAAATGATGCATTATTTTGTTGATGCTCTTTTCCAATATTCAAACATTAAACATAATAAATGTTTACATTCACAGGTATGATGTAAAACTGATAATTAAATTCATTACATTGTCATAAGCGTCATATGTCCACACATATAATAAAATTGATAATAATCGTGGACATTTACGTAATATTACAGTTCAGTGGAAAATGAAATGGCGTCCGACACTTTTCTTTATGTATTGGGATATTCGCGTATTTAGCTTTAGGCTCAAAAAGAGGATCACAGAAACTTACGTTAATGCATTGAATACATTCATTTCAATGGGAATGATGTGCGTGATGTGATGGATATTCTTTCCCTTTTTACTCTCACATCATTGGTCCAAAAACACATTATACTATAAAAAGGGATAACATTAATTACGTTCAAAGTTTGTAACATGATCTTTAATGCGGTGCCATATTCAGAGGGATGATAATCCCGTTCCATTGAAAGGCATAGATATTAATGTTAAAACTTTCCACGAATGCTCAAAACACATAAAATTACACATAAAATACGTTCTCAAATATCATCATTTTCTGTTTTTTTTGCATATTATAAAACGTTATGTTTCAAACATTAGAATATTATTATATTTTATCGTTTATGTTAAGAAATATTTTTTTAATGTCTTTAAAAGTAATAAAACGAAAGTTTAACTTAACATATATGATCATATATTTATTCATTTTAACTTTCATTACATTAACGTTTATTAATAAAAAACTTTTGAATGCATCAATGCTTTAACGTAATGCTAATCATTGTTATTAATTATTTATTTTATTACATAAATGCATTAAATGAATTATACTCAATTAACAAATAAATTCACATTTTTATATATTTATAATTTTTTAAACTAAAAAAACATAAAATCGTACATAATACAAATAATACTTTAATGATCTCTTAAAAGTTATTTTATACACAAAAATAATATGCAATAAAAACATAGGAAGATTTAGGCAAAGTTCGTAAAAGGAAAGTTTACAAAAATCATATTATTATTATGGATAAACTTAAATTTTTTATGTTATTTATAATATTTTAATTAAACAAAAATGTCTGTGTTAATAAAAAAATAACAGATTTTTATTATTCCAAAATATCCCGAAAACACATTTATTTTTAAAATTAAATAGTTTTTAACTCAATTTTTTTAAAAAAAACTTTTTAGTAAAATTTTTAGTTAAACATTTAAAGATTTATAAATTATTAAAATAATTTTTTAAAAACGTTATTCAGATCAGAAACTATCATCATTATTTATTATTTGTCATATGTTATTATTAGAGTGTCCAAAACTGTAGAGAGGGTCCGGACCGACTCAAAAAAAAGTATTTTAATAATATTTTAAAATTAAATAATTTTCACTTTTATTTTGAAATACATTTTCAATAATGAATATATGGTAATGACAGTGGTAATGGTGATGCCGCTATACTCAAATAATATAAACTTTTAAAGGGGTATTAGTTTTAGGTGCGGTTTATTTTTACATTTTTCAAATTTTAAATAATAATTGTTTTTAATGAACAAAATTTTTTCTTAATTTTTAAATGATTAATTAATATAAATATGCATAAACATCCTTTGTTTATGCATATTTATGTCGCATCGCGACAATATGTTATTATTAGAGTGTCCAAAACTGCTTTTTTGCTTTTTTTATTTTTTAAAAAATATCGTAAAAATAAGTAGATATGTATCCATATCTATAAAAAAAACATGACCGATTAAAGCAGAATAAAAGTGCTTTTTTAGACCAAAATGTTTTTTTTTTGCTTTTTTTTGACTAAAGTGCTTTTTTGTGTTTTTAATTATTATAACAAAAATTGTATTTTTATAGAAAAATTTTTAAAAAAATTGTAAAAATTTTAAAAATATATTTTAAAATTAATTATAATGAATAAACTATTTAAAATTATATTTTTTATTTAATTGCGAATTATATGAATATGTTTATATTATACTTAAATAAATAATTTATATTATTAAATAAATAATTTTTCAAAAAAAAACTTTTTTTTGGGAAAAGTGTTTTTTTTTTGCTTTTTGGCATTTTTAGGTGCTTTTTATTCGAAAAAACTGTTTAAAATTGTACACTCTAGTTATTATGTTTTAAAAAATTAATATACTGAAGTACCGTTATAGGAAAATGATTGGGACCAAAATATTTGTTTATTATAACGGGATTTTACTATGTATCTTATATCGTGAGGGGTGATCAATTATTTTAGATTCAAAAAAGTACTAATTTGAGAGATCTTATACCTCGCGGTATAAGACCCCCACTCAAGCCTCGCTATAAGGCCAGGTCTTACATGTGAGGTATAACGGAGTTTTACAATAAGGGTATTACTATAAAGGCATTTAGTGTATTTATAAATAACATTTTTTAAAAATACTAAAGCATAATTAATTAACATATTTTAAACATTATAAAAATTAGACATTTATATAAAATTAATAAAAATTAATTAAAAATAATTTGTTTAAAGACGTAAATATTTTTAAAATATAAAAATTAAATCATAGCCCTTAATGTTTGTATTAATATGATTTAAGAAATTATAATGTATAATAAAAAGTTAATATGAATAATAAGTTTAGTAAATTTCTGTCTGTGAATTTTCACAGTATTCTATAGTCTTAAATATTAAGAGATTTAGTTTTTTATGCATCAGTTTTATATAAATAAAACGGATAATAAAAGTTTATAAAAACCTTAATTCTTTTTAAAAATATTAATTAAAAATTAATTAAATCTAATAATTACTGAATCGGAATTGAAAATTATATAATAATTTTATTATAATTTTGTTATATTAAAATTTCAGGAAAAAGCAATAAACGCGAATCCGTAAATATAAATATTTTAAAAAATAGTATAATGTACAAAGATTTACATATGATAACATTGATAATTATATTACAGTAAAACCTCTGTAAGGCGAACGGTTTAGGGCCCAAAATTTCATTTTGCCTTAATTGGTTTTATAGAGGTTCCTATGTTAATCATAAAAAAATTAACTTTTAATATAATTTTTAGTATATTATTAAACAATATATATTTAGCCGTATTTTATGAATAAAATTAATTTTTATCGTTATTTATTGATTTTTTATTAAAATTTTCAATTTTTAACCAGACTGTACATTGTATATGAAACATAAACTTTTTCATTAAATATAATATGAACGCATATTTTTTTTAAAGATTAAATGGTTAATTTAATTAAAATTATAACTAAATATTTTATATCCTAATATTTATATTAATTAAAAAATTTAAGTGAAATTACAAATATTTTAAGCAAAAAAAATATCGTTCGTTTGAGAGGTTCTGACTCTGCTATAGTTATACTATTATTTAACTAAAAAGCGGTCGCTTCCGCCTTATAGAGGTTCCGTCTTAAGGAGGTTCTACTGTATTATTATTATTATATAATTAAAAATAACATATGCAATAACTCAATTTTCACTTAAATATCCCAAAAGGATATAAGAGGATGTCGGAATCCGCTTAAACTAATATATATCAAATGATAGTATCAATTTATTTGAAGTTCAAATATATTTTTATACAGTTGAACCTCCCTAACACGGAATAACTTTGCGTCTCAGGAATGCTTCCGTCTTAAAGAGGTTTCCATACATGTATATTTATTACAATTTAAATTTTAACGCTAAATTATAATATATAAAAAATTAACTTATAAATAATATAATTTAACATTATGTTAATCATTTTTGTATTTTTTAATTCTGTACATAAATATATGAGAAATATAAATATTAATTTTTTTGTGGAAAATTATTTAAAAATTCAATAATAACCATTATTTTAAATAAATAAAAATTAAATGATTAAAATTTATATAATAAAAACCTATTTTTTGAGGTAAAAAAATTAAAAAATGTCCGTTCGAAGGTTCTATTTATATGACAGTTTTTGTCTTAGAAAAGTGCCCGTTTCAGTCTTAGAGAGTCTTAGAAATACTCCTAATGTTAACACTATGGAAATATTTTTTGGAACGGATCACCCTTCCGTTTTAGGAAAGATTCAGACTTAGGGAGGTTGGACTGTACTTACTTTTACAATATTAAAAGAATGGTCAAATATCATTTAAATTTTTAAATATGCTAAAATGAGATTTATAAAAAAATATAATCATAGATGCAATAAAATTAATTGAATTTTTTTTAAAACAAATGATATAAATTAACATTAATTAATATTAAATTGAAATTAACGTTTTTTACAAATATTTAGTTAATTTCTTTGGGGATGTTTAAAATTAAAAATTTCAATTTTATGATTTATTTTAGAAATAAAAGATTTTTTCTCTAAAAATTTATAATTTGTTTTTAGAAAAAGTATTTTCTTTTTTAACTCTGAATTTTTAAAAAAAACAATTTTAAGGACTGAACCGTGAAAATCAAACGAATGGGTTAAGGAACAGAATTGTATCCGAATTTCCACGAAACTATAGAATATATTTAATTATCATGAGCAAATTCACCTGCATTTTCGAACCCTGGTTCATTCGGTGTAATATTGTTGAAAGTTAATTTTTCGATAATATTAACTTTCGAAATTATAAATAAAATTTTTATTAAATTTTATAATTTATCCTTAAACTTTAAAACTTTAAAAAAATATCATTAATATTAATTGATATAATATAAAGTGCCAATCAAACGTTTCTGGACTCTATTCCCATGCATAATATCATGTATGTATGTATGTATGTAATATGCATGATATTATGTTTGCATAGTACCGTTTTACCTCACATAAGAGCACAGGTCTTATATCGCGAGGGGCGATCATTTTTTTAAGATTTAAAAAAAGTGCTCATTTTAGGGGTCTTATACCTCGAGGTATAAGACCACCCCCCTCTAACCTCGCTCTATAGGACCCCGTATGTACATATAATACGTTCAATTAATATTAAACGGTTAATATGC
>JAQIXB010000208.1:0-22626 GCA_034697405.1 Mesoplophora pulchra | reverse complement strand
TTATACCTCGAGGTATAGGACCCCCCACTCAAACCTCGCGATATAAGACCAGTGCTCTTATGTGAGGTAAAACGGTAGGCCTAAGAATATCGTGTGAACACTCATAACGAAAACTGAGCATTATAAATATCAATTTCGGGCCATTACTTTAATGGAATTACTTACATTTCACTCTAAACCCCTTTCGCTCATGGGTTTAGACTTTCGATGTTTCAATTTCGGAATAATTTTGTTCATTTTTAATTATATCTAAAAATTCATAAAAATTTGGATGCAAATATTAAACGTAATTTATGTATCACCTTAGAAGCAAGTTATTCCCTGCATTCCCTTCCCTAAGTGCATGCATTATTCTTTAGACATTTTAAGAATTTTGTAGACATTTTCAGACTTTTTTGATTTTAGACATTTTCAGATTAGTCATTTTAAGAATAGGCCTGATACATATACTGTATGTCATACTCTATACCCATTTACCTAATTTTTAAGCATTAATGTTTTAATGCGGGATTAATATGAAATCCTATTTATATATCACAAACTAAAAGACTCATTTTCTTATACCATTCCATTGCACATTTTCTGAACATATTTAAAATATGCAAATCCCAAGCTATAAGAGCTATTATTTTATTTATAATTATTATATTATAATATCTTCTATTATATTTCAATAGTATGTTTATAAATAGATAACAATTTTAACTATTGTGACATACAAATTTTAAATAACTTAACTTTAAGATTCATGATTATAAATTTTTAATAAAATGGTCATTAAAAATATTTTTAATGACCATTTTTTGGCCGCCCTAAAATCAAAAAATGAAAATTTCCATAGAAATTACATGTTAATTTTATAATAATTATTTTAGTGAAATTATTAAATTTTAAATATAATAACTGAATCTTAAATCTTTAAGCTAAATTAATTGCTAGTAATAATGTAGTAATCTATTGATACACGCGTATCATAAAGTTTTTATGAATAATTATTATATTAAAAGTTACTTTTCTTATACTTTACTTATTATCTTACCCTATCTTTATCATCACTAACCCCTGAACATTGCTTCGGAGAGTTCATCATAAGGTATAAATGATTCTAATACAAAAACAACACTTAAATTCTTACATTAATAATGAACATACAGGCATATGCGGTGTCGAACGTATAATACCCAACCTAACCCTATCATAGTAAAAATATTCAAATAAATAAATATGCAATTACAGGCCCCGTGGACATTCACGCGACTTTCTATACAATAAAATTTATAAATGATACAATTAAATATGCCTTTTCTCAAATTATAAATCACAAATAATATGCATTAATTTTTTTTGAGATTTTTGTCTTTCGGGATTTTGAGTTTAGGAATTTTGGTTTTCGGGCTTTTGTCCGAATCATGGTATAAATATATATACATATATGTACTATCATATCCATGATAATACTTTCACTTAATATTTATGCATAATAACAAACATTATTTGTGTACACACCATACATTAAAATGTGATTGCTTACGTCACGCCCTTTAAGTGAATACACGCATAGTATCACCCTTACACATAGTTATATTACTCACCATTCTGAATCACATTTTCTCATACTGTACATTATATAACATAATTATAAATAAAGATTTTAGTTATGATATTCCTCAGTACTGAGATGTAACCGTATAGAGAGGGTATCCCGTGTCCTGCATATGGCAGATACGCCATTATTATACATGTATATTATTATTATTATGAGATTCGGTTATAATGTGTTCGGTTCAAATAATAGTCTTCGGTTAAAATGAGGGCAGCACTATAGTATATGGGACATTGAATTTCAATATAAGAGGTATACGGTCTTATAGTATAAAATCACGTGAGTTTATGTCTGAAATCTCCAGTGGCGAAAACTCACGGTTCTCGAGATATAAGCGCTTTTGTTATGTCGCGACATCCCATATATTCCTATGGACCATAACGCACTAAGTCATTGCATATAGTTTAATATATTTTATATTGTCAGGCGTCGAATTTCATAATTTAGTTTATATTGTAAAGCATAAGACATAACTTCATATAAAACTGCCGATATAGGCGCCTACCGGCGCCGTAGGTTTAAGACCCAACCTAACCAACCATAGTAAACATATAGAAATTGATAAAACTGCGGATACAGGCGCCTACCGGCGCTGAAAAAATTTAGCCCTAAGTTTATGCTAAACATTAACGGGTCATGCCTTACAATATAAAGCAATTAACAATTGATTTGCAATGAGTTAGTGCGTGATGGTCCATAGGAATGTATGGGATGTCGCGACATAACAAAAGCGCTTATATCTCGAGAACCGTGAGTTTTCGCCACTGGAGCTTACACACATAAACTCACGTGGCCATACTCTATAAGACCGTATATCTCTTATATTGAATTTCAATGTCCCATATACTATAGTACTGCCAAAATGAGTGATTCCTATTTACACATTATCACATTATCATGCGTCCGTAAAGTGCCAATGTTTATCACAGCCGTTTATAAGCTGTGCATATGCCACGGTACAAACAGGTATTAAACCCTGCGTTATCGTGTACTTTGGCGTGAGGCAAAGTAATCGGTAACCGTATTATTATATTAAAAGTTAATTTGTAATGTTTTTATAATTATTTGATACGCTTACAGTTGATATACACCGTCCGAATATAAAATAATCGCAATAAATGTACCTCATTGTAAAGCACTGCGGTATTATTATGGGAAACGGTGGAATTATAACCAAATATCTCTTTATTAATGACATAATATAAATAACAATGTTAAAATATGTATAAAAAATATATAAAATAATTAACTTTCGATAGTGTCTGTCACATTCGAGGCATTAGCCATTTTCGACAGAGGTATTTTGCCATTTTTTAAAAAAAATTTTAAGAAATTAAAGTCTCTAAAAACTAATTTTTAATTCTAAAGATGATATCGTTAAATTAGTGTAATATATTATTACAATATTTAGGACAATTTTTGTTTCGGTATATAAAAAACAGGCATACCCTGAGCTAAATTAAGCACTTTTTTTATCTTAAAAAATGATCACCCCTCACGAGATTAGATCAGTGCTATTATGTGAGGTAATACGGTATTAAAATATTTTGATTAAAATTACTGCAATTATTTTAATTTCCTCATCTCTCATTTGTTTATTGAAATACGATTTTTAAATACCCTAAAGTCCCTTAGATAAGCCGCGGGTTATCTAATAAATTAGACGGTGCGGGTTATCTATAGGGTGCGGGTTATACAGTATAATGAAAGGTAAAAATTGAATGAAATTTATTTTTCGATATTAACGAAAACATAAATAATACATTAAAATGCTTTCAAATAACACATTCGCATATGATTCGATGTTTGTTACCATCGATGGCGGCATTTATATCCTCTAAAACTGCGCTTTAATATATGCGGGTTATTTAAGGGTTATTTAAATATCATGAGCAAATGCAACATCAATTTTCTGCCTTCGGCTCTTTCCTTTGCTATAATAAAATGTATATCATTATTTTAAATGTATAATTAAAAATTATAAAATAAATAAACTTTTTTCAGTATTCATTTATCAACAAAAAGAATAACGGAAAATGCATTAAATTCCGTTTATAAAATACATGAGTGTTGTCCCTCTCATACTGAACTCATATTCCCAAAGGGTATGTATTTATTTTTTAAAATAAAAAATAAAATTAATATTAATTTTTAGGCGGTGTATCACGTGATGGTCAAATTCTTGAACTTTACGGTAATGAAAATGCGACTCAAAGT
The DNA here is from genome assembly GCA_034697405.1 of Mesoplophora pulchra. Taxonomy (NCBI): domain Eukaryota; kingdom Metazoa; phylum Arthropoda; class Arachnida; order Sarcoptiformes; family Mesoplophoridae; genus Mesoplophora; species Mesoplophora pulchra. The sequence goes on along the minus strand of JAQIXB010000208.1, from coordinate 18,806 downwards.
TTTTATCAAACGTCATGTAAAATGAATGTAAAGGGAAATGAATGCAAATTCCTTTCAAAGGATTATCGTAAAAATTCTAAATGCGTTCAAAAGTATACATACGCTTATGCTTTAGTGAGAGAATTCAGTGCACCTCAGGTATTATTATATAATACAGTATTGTGTATTCATGGAATACCTTTTATAATGGTATCATACTGATATCATTTATCAATTATTAATACAAAAGAGGAATTCAATGAATGCACAGCACAGTAATACAGTAAAATGTTTTCTGCATAAAGGTTTAATGAGTTTCAGTAAAAGCAGAAAATGCAGAGGTTTTACTGTATTATAATATATTTCAAAAGTAAAATACTAAAAATTAGTAATTTTAGAATATTCCGTGGCGTTTGGATTACATTAGAGTTAGGAGCGGATGCGTGTGTCAAGTGTTAGATACTAATTGATTATAATAAAATGAATAATTTTATTTTATAAATTAATGGTAAAATGACAATTATTTTCAGACATTTTTATCGATAATAATGTTATAAAAAAAGTTAATGTTATATTAAATTTGATCATAATAGAGAAATGTAAAAGAAAATTCATTATAATTTTTGTGAAATCATTAATACATTATCAAAAATTTGTATTTAATTCTTATATATTTTTAAATTTATTTAAAAATTTCAATTAATACATATTCTAAATATTATTTATGATCACAAATTTCTTTTAAGAAATTATGAAAACATATGTGTAAAATTTGATGTGAAACACTATTATTAATGTTATTTATATTATATATAAATATATTTAATTAATTTAATATCATTAAATCATACAATAAATTATATATTAAATAAATATTAATCATATATTAATTATACATTTAGTAAATTTTCCTTTAGTTTTTTATCGATATTAATGTAAAATTTAAGTTTCCCTAAAATTTCTTTAAATTTAATAAAATTGTTCATTTTAAACTCATATTTTAATTCATTAATTAATTTTTCTCTTTTTTTATCATTAATATTTTTAAAATTTAAGAGTTTTTCTTCAGTTAAATTTGTATCTGATATTTCTTCATTTAAATTCATTATTTCATCCAAAAAATTTGCATCCATTTTCAAATCGATTTCATCTGAAATATAATTTCATTTTTAAATTTATAAATACATTATAAATAAAAATTTAATATAAATGTATTTTAAAATTAATATTAATTTTGTAAAATACCGTCACTCTTAATTATGCCATTTATTTTCAGAATATAGAGTCCGCGTTCAAAAGGATCACGCAAAACATTAAACGCTTTATTAATATGTGATGAATAATCCAATGAAAAATTATATTCATTCTGTGATTTGAAAAATAAAATTTAAAAATTATTTATGCGTTTTTCATACCTCTGACTTTAGTGAGTGTCGATCGGGATGTATCTGTGTCTGTAAATTTCTAACATATCCATTTAAATCTGTTATATTAATATCATACGATGGATTCATCTTAAAAATTTCAAAATAATTTTTATAATTATTAATTCGCGGCTGAAGAGTGTCACACGATTCACAAAATATGATAAAATTATTTATATTTTTAATAATATTATCGCATTTCCAACTGAATAATAACAATATTTATAATTACCGCTTTATTTCACATATAAGACCGGGTCTTATATCGTGAGGGGTGATCAATTTTTTAAAATTAAAAAAGTGCTTATTTGAGGGGTCTTATACCTCGAGGTATAAGACCCTACACTTTAACCTAATTTAATAGGACACCCCCTCTAACCTCGAGCTATAGAACCCCGTATGTACATATGTTAAATGAATATAATTAATTTTTAAATAAAATAAATAATAAATAATTTAAATTCGTAATTTCTAATTATTTATTTCAAAATATTTAATATTTATTAATAATTATTAGTTATTAAAGTATTTATTAAATTATTTATTTTTTAATTATTTTTATAATTTATGATTTCCTATTTTTGAGGGGTCTTATAAAGAGAGGCCATTTTTTGTATTCATTTAAAATATTAATTAAAAATTCGCGATATAAGACCCGGTCTTATATGTGAGGTAAAACAGTTACCATATTCATTTATATGTTAAAAAATTAGTGTCATTTATAAGTTTCTAAAATTTACAATTACATTATAAAATATATATTGGGAATTGTAAAAGTGTCACCAAAATCCATAATTAACATTATTTAAAATATAAATGTTTTGGGATTTTCAAAAATGTTTCCATAATCAAATAATGGCAAAATCGAGAACAGAGTGTAATAACATTATTACATATACAGTATGTCTAAAAGTATCATTGATGCGCTTTAATACTGTATTACTGTTAATTACACTCCGTAGAGACGACATACGATTCAATTCTCTTATGAATACTTTAAATTATAGATCGCGTTATGCTAATAAAAGTACAATTTGTCTATAAGAGATGTGTAATCCGCCGTAACTAAATAATACAGTTTAACCTCACTTTAGATCGGATCTTATAGCGCGAGGTTAGAGTGTTATAGAATCTTATACCTCAATGTATAAGACCGGGTATTTCCTGTTAAAACTCTGGCACCGTCCTCGTGAGTGATACCGTTAATGACCGCGGTCCATGACTGTATTTATTAGTGTTATCCCTATAGTGTGTGCAGAGAAATGCCCGAAAGTAACAAAAGTACTAGTAACAGACACCTCAAAATAACGATTTTTTTAACAAATTCATGGTAAAATAATAAGTAAATTATATTATAAAAATGTACATATGTATTGTTTTAATGAATAATTCGGGTCTAAAAAGTGAGGTAAAACTGTATGATTTGTTAAGTGCTGAGACCTCCTCATTGCGGAAAAGGGTCCCTTTGTTGAGGTGGTGCCGTATATTGCGAACGATGAAAATGGGTCAAATTCGGGAATTGTACTAAAATTGGGAACGCTCCCAACTGTTTATGGGAACTTTCACTGTATAAAGGAGTGTTAAACGTGGGAATTGTCCATTTATAATAATTATTCAATAATTTACCATTTTATTATTCCATCACTATGTATTTGAGACTTTAGATTATGTGTCAATGAATTTAAATCGATTTTATTATTGAATTTAAAGGTTTTGCATCTTTTGTTATGATTAAATAAATTAATGTAAAGACTTTGATGATGATGATGATGATGATGGCGATTTAATGATAGATTTTGTAAATGTTTCGATATTATGTAAAAATGCGGCACAATTTTATGATGTTTAATAAAATACATGTTTTGCTTTAAAATAAATTAAAATTTAAATGTATTTTAATATATTCGTTAAACATATATACTAAAACAGTAAACAATTTTTTGCATTTATATTAAAATAAAATATTATTTTTAATTAAAACGAATGATAAATAATAAATAAATGTAAAAATAGTAATTTTAAAATGAATAAAAATTAATTAACATTAATAATGTGAAAATTACATACACGATAAATGCAGAAATTATATTATCATATATTATCCTTTTTAATAGACTATAGTTACATATATATTATCAGACGATGGTAGTAATATTTGGAATAAAAATAACAGCGATGGTATGTGCATAATATGCGCGGCGTATGCACGTACTAAAAGGGTTGAGCCGCACATAGTTTGAGGCAAAAGAACCTTCAAACGGCTCTATTCATTCGAAGGCCGTCTGTTGAAAAACACTGAGAAAAACATTGTGAATAAAAAGAGAAAAACATTGAGCCATTCACAGAGTGTAACACTCCTTTGTTATTACGTATATTGACCACTTTCAGGGACCGTCTCAACACCGCACTGTGCCAAAATTCACCAAAGCTCTGTTTTTCACTTTATAATGCCATTTTTTAATTCAAAATCCAATCATTCTATTCATTTATGTCATCATTTCCTATCAATTAATTTCAATTAATTTCATATTCAATTTATCAATCGTCTAAAATCGATAAATAAGTAATTTAATAGACTTTTAAAGTGTTCATTTTAAAAGAAGACTCTAATCATATGATTATGGTTAATAATGACGATGATTTAAAAGGTTAATGATTATGTGCGATGAGAATTGTGAGTAAAGAATTGAAAAATGTGAGTTAAGGTGTGTGTGTAATGAATTTGTGTGAAATGAATATTGAGACGCAATGAAAAGTGATGATTACATAATGTGTATGTGAATGGAGAGACGATCCCATAGTGATTGTCCAATGGGGACAGAGACGTATTTACACTTTTGAGAAGTGTGTTGTGAGTGTTGTTGACTGTGTGAGTGACTCCGACGAACACTTTTACCATTATAATGGACGTTTTCCCTCTTTTCATTCATCTCTTCGCGTTCGATATTCAAAGCATTAACTAAATTCAATTAACAATTAAATCGTTATCAATTACCATCGCATGATTTATCAGCATTCTAAAGGTAAAACACTTTTTCCATAATTTATAATTCTGTTTCATTATCAGCATCAATGTGTTGTCCTAATTTTAGATTTTACATTCCATTTACATACATATATATTATAAATATATATGTATATTATAAACATATATGTTATAAATTGGCATATATCATATTTGTTTATGAAATTTTTAATCATTTTATAAAATTTTAAATTTAAATTATTGTGTTATATTTATAAATATTTATAATTATATAATAAAAAATAAAGAAATGAATTTTAAAGGAAATGAATACTGTAATTTAAGGAAATTTTGTTTTTAGCATTAAATTTTCATTAAAAATAAACACAATAATAATGATGATGATGAATGTTATTAAAACATAAATATATAAAAATATTTTCATATATAATTATTATTAAATAAAAAATTAACATTTTTAATTATATCATATTCAGGTTTTTCTAAAACGACGAATCATGGATGATGATGAAAAAATATGATAATAATTTTGATATTTTAAACTAATGAATTGTGTTATATTTAAATGATAAATATCAAAATTAAAAAATTAAATTAAATTAAAGTGCGAATGAAACGTTCAATTTTCATATGCAAAAATGATTGTCAAACATTTGAACACATTCATTACGATTATATTACTCTTAAGTGAAACATGCATTTCGTCTCAGTATAGAAATGATGGTGAAAGTGAGTGAATCATTCCGTACTTTTTTATCTTAAAATTACACTGAATTATTATTTCATTTTAATTTTTCATTTTAATGTTTATTTTGTTTTTTGAAAAAATGTGGAAAATATTCTTTAAATTATGAATCATTTTTTATAAATGAATTTATGTTTATTTTTGAATTTTTTAGTTAACATTATAAAAGTATATTTAAATATTATGAAATGATCAAAAACGAAAGTGATTTACACAATGAACTCACATTTACGTATAATTGAAATATTTAAATGAGAAAAGGGATGTACTTTTATCTTCAGCTATAACTATACCCTTTTCTTTTTTGAAATTCAAATACCGAAATACGTTAATCCCCTGATATAAGTACGGTATAAAAAGTGAGATCATTGTATATATTAAAAATGACATTTAAACATAATTTTAGATTTTACAAAACATGACACTGAATTATATGATTTTATGGATATAATTCCATTGAACAACAATTAAATGAAATAAACATTTAAACAAAAACAATGCTAAAATATAAAATGAATATATATTTATGATTTAAAAATTGAAATTAATTGAAAAATTATAATAAAATATTTATATTATATTATTATATTTTAAATTATAATATGGTGATTGTTTTATTAGTTCATCGTAATAAAAATATTACAATGGTTTTGATTCAGATTTTGCAAGTTTTTAGTGTATGTGTTTATGCTTATAATTTGATACATAAAAGAGATATTATATCTGTTTACAAAAATTATTTTCAATATTTAATTATATCGTATTAAATATACCTGTATACGTAAAACCTCTATAAGACGGAAACGTTTAAGATAACGTATGTTTTCTGTATTTAAAAGCATTTCTATAGAATTAACATTGAGAAATGGCTTTTTAATCCGGAATCCTCTTTAAGGTTTAAATGGACACAATTCCCTAAAACTATATGTTCAATTATTGAAATACATTCAATTTTTAAATATATTCAAAAATGTTTTTCATTTATTTTAAGTTTCAATTTAATGTTTTTATAAAATAAAGATTTTGTGATTAATAAAAATTGAAAATTAAACATTTTTAAAAATTTTCATATATTTACATGTATATACTTCGGTAAAAAATGAATTTTAAAATACTAAAAATGTGTTACTCATTTGCACATTTGAAAAGATTGGGATCATATCATAATTATTAAAAATTAAAATAATGAAAATGTAAAAATTTTCATTTTACGATACTTTATATTTTAAACTATAAATAACTACATACATACATATTACACTTAATTGTGAAAACTTAGATAAAAATACGCCCCCATACACACCATTTTAATAAATAATACCATAAAACAGCTGTTATCTAAGTTTTCACAATTGACTGTATTTTGCAAAGAATATTTTTCCCCTTTTACTATATGTAAATTGTGTTTACGATTTTATTTAATCATTTTAATTATTAATACACCCAATTCTTGATTATTGCATTATTCAATTATGGAAATTTTTTAATGGCAATATTTTTGAGAATCCCAAATCAGTTTTAAATAATAAATTTTGATTTATTTAATATTATATATTAATAGTAATTTCTAAATAATTATCTAATTTTAAAAAACTATTTTAAAGCATGTCTTTTCTTATATCATGTATATAATTTTTTATGCATATAATAGCATTATATATTAATTACGGTAAAAAATATTCGTGAAATATTCCGCGATGTAATATTTGATTTTGATAATCCATCTTAATGAGGTTTTACTGTATATATATATATATATATATATAGTAAATTCAATATATAGTAAAATTCAATATTCAATGAATTTTTTGTACTTTTTTATAATTTAATTTCTTAATTATTATATGATCGTGGTCTTTTCAAAAGTACAAAGATTAATAATTATAATAAATTCATACATGTATCATATACTGAATATCGTATTATATTTAATTGACATGTAAATTTTACATATATATATATATATAATATATAATGGAAACCTCTGTAATACAGAAATTTAAGAAATTTTGATTTCAAATGATTTCTTTGTGATTGATCTTAGGACAGTCGAACCTCTATAATTCGAAAAAACAGTCATAGAGAACATATTTGGGTATTCAAAATTTTAGGGTACCTATGGTAGAATATTTAATATGTATGTATATGATCAGTATTATTTAGGATTTAATATTTTAATTTTTATTTAATATATTTTACTTTTTACATAAATTTTTGATAATTTTTTAAATTTATTTTAAAATTTATATTTATATTTATAAACAATTTCCGTCTTAAGGTTTCTCTATTTTAGAGGTTCCATTTTAACAGATTTTATTTAATTTTAAATTTTATTTTTTAAAACATTTAATTTTTTGTAAAATTTGTATTTTAATATTAATATTTATCATGATTATTTAAATTTTGTGAAATTATAAACGTTTATGATTAATTTATAATTAATAATTATGAATAAAAAAGTGAAATGATGTTTAACAATGATCTAATAATTGAATAGCATTGAATAAATAGTATTGAGCATAGTGAACATCTGTTGATACATAATATTAGCAGTGTCTGAGTGAACTTAAGAGGCTTACTCTTAAAGCGGAAGTGAAAGTACATTCAATATCAACACTGTGTCTCGACATACACTACTTTCACTATTGACTAGTGTTGTTCAGCCAAAATAGCGTCTCCGTCTTTACAATGACCCTTAAAAATATAGGGAATGTCCTAATTTCTTCAGACACTATCGGCCCATATTCTTAACATTTATTGTAAATTCACCCCTCCTTAAGGTACCTCTTTTATGATTTAGCAATGAATGTACGGATTACAATTATATGAATGCACATGAATACATTATTCAATACTAAAAGCGATACAAAAGATATTTTTCTGTTTTTTTAGTTTATTTTTGAGTGAATCGAAAACATTTTTTATATTATAATTTTCTAAAAATAACCTATTTTTTTATGAAATTTAATAATAAATTAATATTTTTAAATCTAAAATTATGTACATATTAATAACGTAAATGTTAAAGTGTAAAATTAAAAAATATCCATTTTTATGATTTTTTCAAATAAAACAAATTACATATTTAAATATTTTTTAATCAAATTTTGTTTTTCAAATTTTTAGAATTTCATAATTTTTTTATATTATCATTTTCATCTGAATAATGAATTTTATAAATATTTTTTAATTATAAATACGTTCTTTGATTCAATATTAACGATTTTAATTTTTATTATTTATAAATGTTCATATATATGAATACAAATGTTTGAAATTAAAAATCAAAATTATGAAAATGAAAATTAAACATTACTTTTTTCTTAACAAAAATGTTACATCGCATATGCTCATTTTATTTCATTTTTCTAAATATATTCAGATTTTAATTAACATATTTTAGTGCATTATATGTTTTTATTAATGAAATAAAATTTTATTATATTTAAAATTCTAAGAAATTTTAATTTTAAAAACAATTTTACCATAAATTTCATCACATAATTTATTTTTTAAACATATTTTGCGATTTTTAAAAAACTTATCAATGAAAAGTCAAAATATTTAGAAAATTATATATTTTTGAAAATGATAATTTAGCATATGCTCTAAATTCGCATGTTTTTAACAATGAATTTATTAAAAGAGAAATTTAAAGTTAACATGAATTTTTATATAAAAGTTGTTTATTGATTTATATTTTATATTTTTATGGCAATATTTATAACAGAATGTGATTACACAAATATTTCATAACATTTTACCTGTGACTAGCACATGACGCACATATGTACATACGTATAATAATTAAAAAATGAAATTTATTTAAGAAATGCGTATATTAAAATATTTGCGTAATTTTTAAAATATATTTATAAAAATATTTTTTATAAATAAATATATAATTTACATTTAAATAAAAAATATGCATTTTGATCTATTCTTAGTCTGCAATTTAAACATCGATATACGGAATTCGGTACAAAACTTTAATAAATTGAAGAATTGCACTGTGGTCGAAGGACATGTGCAAATCGTGCTCATTGATAATGGAACATCGAAACACTATGAAAATTTAACATTTCCAAAACTAAAGGAAATCACTGATTATTTATTTTTATTTCGCGCCAATGGATTAACGTCCATTGGAAAGTTATTCCCAAATTTGTCCGTAATTCGCGGACGCGTATTATTTAATGACTATGCTTTAGTCGTCTATGAAATGAAACATCTGAAAGAATTGGGATTAAAAAGTTTAACAGAAATAGTGAGGGGTGCCGTAAGAATCGAGAAAAACCCTCATCTATGTTTTGTTGAAACCATCGATTGGGATCGTATCGCCAAAAAAGCCAAAAACAGTCACTATTTTCGTGTAATTTTATTATGTTTTTTATTATATATTTACATTTTACAGATTTAAATTAGAATTTTAGAGATATATAACTATTTAATTTTATTAAATATTTTTTAATGCATAAATAATAAACATATCTCTAAATTGTTGACTAAAAGTATGTAAAAAGTAATATTTAATAATAAATTACATATAATTTTAAAGGAAAACAAAAATAGAGGTGAATGTACAACATGCAACAATAACTGTACGAACGTATCACAATCCTCTGACAGTGCTAAAGTTGGGGATCACAAAGGAAGACTCTGTTGGAATTCCCAAATATGCCAAAAGCAATGTGAGTATATACATTTAGGGAAATGTTAAATTAAAAAGTGGCGCTTTATTCTATTGATGAAACTCTACAGTATCAAATGTACAGTGTACAGTGTTAATTATGATTTTATGGTTTATTAATGATAAATTTTTTAATTCCTAAATGATAGTATGTCCTGAAACATGTCAAAGGCAAAATAAAACGTGTGATTCAAAAGATAACTGTTGCAGTGAATTGTGTTTAGGCGGATGTACAATTGATTCAAAAGGACAAAATGAATGTATTGTGTGTCGTCTCAGCTATGGTAATACATGTGTAAAAGAATGTCCTAAAAATACATATGAAGTATGTATATAAAATATATTAATCGAATAAATTTATTTAAAATGATTTTTAAAAATTTTTTGAAGTATTTTGGTCGAAGATGCGTTACCGAAAGTGAATGTAAAGCTATATCTAAGGAGCATTACAATAGATTAGATGATAAAAGTTCATACATTCATTTAAAAGCATATGATGGTAAATGCAGTCATGAATGTCCAAAAGGATATTTGGAAAAAGAGAATGATCCCCATACATGTGTACCCTGTAAAAAACAATGTCCAAAAGTGTGTAACGGCCTTATGGTATCGAATATTAATACGGCCCAACAATTAAATGGATGTACGAAAATAAACGGATCCCTCGAAATTGTACTTCAGGGCGGAGGCGGTATTTATATTTATTTTCATTAAATTTTGTATAACACATGTAAAGTAATTTTTTTAAAAATTAAATTTTTATATGTATTCAGAAAACATAGTTCAAGAGTTAGAAACAAACTTAAAGCACATCGAAGAAATCACGGGATTCCTTAAAATTGCGCGTTCATATTCTTTAATATCTTTGAATTTTCTTAAGAGTCTCAAAATGATTCGCGGAAATAATTTGGAACGAAATATGTATGTGTTTTGTTAATAGAATTACATAAACACAAAATATGATTAATATTTTATTGATGATTCAGGTATTCATTCGTGGTAATGGACAATCAAAATTTACAGGATCTATGGCCATATGAGGGTGACGCTGTTAATATTACAAATAAATTGACCATTCAAAAGGGAAGAATGTTCATATATCTTAATCCAAAATTATGCTTTAAATATATTGAACGAATGTTGAATTATACTGAAATAATAAATATGTCTAAAAATGTAAATGAATGGGAAGAGAAAGATGTCTCTAAACACCTCAATGGTGATAAAGTCGCATGTGATGTCTCAAAGTTATATCTAAATGTACAAACGAAATATGCTAAAGTCGTGGTTCTCAATTTTACACTCTTCAAAATCGCTGATCAGAGGTCACTTTTGGGTTATCTCATTTATTATAGAGAAACGTAAGATTTTTTAAACTTTTTTAACATTGGGTTATTTCAGATATTTAATGTTGACTTAGATTAGGTAAAGTTAGTTTTGTTCATGTAAACATTAAGGGTTACATTGAGTTATACACAAAAACAGATTATACTGCTGTGCCAATATCATAAGATAGTATTGATATGCTGTTATATACTAGAGGTATATGATATACCGTATATCTCTTATAAGATTACCACAGCATTATCACCGTACAATAAAAAGAGGGGATAATAAGAAAAATGCTCGATATTTATTAATTAATGTATTTTTAAATATTGAAATTTTTATAAATTTTTAGTAAAACTAAAAATGTGAGTATTTACGATGGACTCGACGCATGTTCAGCGAATGAATGGAAAGTTACAGTATACGATGATATTCATAACACTGAGCGTAATACATCGTGGCAAATCATTCCTCATCTTAAACCATACACTCAATATGCATGTTACATTAAGACATATACGATAGCATCAGAAAGAAAAGGTGCTCAGAGTGATATTTACTACTTTACGACCGCAATGGATAGTGAGTGACACATTTAGTTAATTGATGATTATAAATTTTTTTATTAATTAAATATATTTCAGCGCCGACACCGCCACAAAATTTAAGAGCGCGTGTAATAGCGACAGATTCAGTGATTCTCGAATGGAATGAACCCCTAAATCCCAACGGCATCATAACACATTACAATGTAATTGGAAACATTGAAACGCTCGAATATAATAATGAAACAGATTTTTGTTCTGAACGTATGTTAATTGAACATTTTTTAATGAATTTAATGATTAAATTTATAATTTTAGGCATATCATTTGATAAACCGATCAAAGCACTAAATGAGGATAATCCATATTCAAAAGATCATTGGACAAAGAATTCCTCAGATTTAAATAAAAAAGAAAATGGCAGAGAATGCTGTTTATGTAATAAAATAATCAATGACTATGAAGTTCAGAATCGTATCACTTTTGAAGATGATTTAATTAATAACATTTATGTTAAAAATACTAAAAAACAAAATTTGGACCGAAATAAAAGAGAAATTCCTATTGATATTTCAGCTCAGAATAAAACTTTAATCTTAGAAAATGAGTCTCAGATTTTCATAAATAAGTCCGTTGTGAAGAGATTTATAAAAATTGAAAATTTAAAACATTTTAAAGAATATTCATTCGAAGTACGCGCGTGTCTCGAACATTATCCCATACAAATGAAAGATCAATTCCAAGACAGATGCAGTAATCCCACAATTATAAGTGTTCGTACTTTATTCTTAGGTATAAACAGCATTTAATTTTAATAATTTAATAGAAATAAATTAATTTTAAAATGTTTTCAAAGGCGGTGCTGATGATATCGATAAGAATAGTATTATCGTCGATTTGGATAATTCCACGTATGAAAATAGGAATAATATATTCATAAAATGGGAGGAACCCCTTAATCCCAATGGAGTCGTTTTATCATACAGTATTGAATATAAAAAAGTCACCAATGAAAATGCTATGGTAAGTATTGAAATCCATGTATATCTATATATACTATACTGACACTTATATAAATTAGAAAATATTGAATATCATTTTATTAATTAAATTCGATAATAATCGCATAATTATTATTTCGTTAAATAATTAAAATAATTTTCAAAATCAATAATGTTGAAATAATAGAAAATGATAAGAAAATGGGTATTTTAATATTAAAAATTAATTTTCAGCCCTATGATAGAATATTCCAATGCAATTCGATTTTTAAATGTTAAATCGGGTTTAGATCCGGGGATATTATTGATTATTAATTGCTGCGGATATTATTTCGCTCTTTTAGTGAAATTGAGAAAAGGATTAACTTTTCTACCTGAATATTAGTGTATTTAATGGAATTATACATGTATAATAAATAAATTATCATTTATACTTTTAATGTACATATTTTAGAATAAAACTAATATTTAAAAAATGAATTTTCAAAATGTTACTTTTGAATCCGATTTTCCTAAAGACGGATTCTGGTTTTATATAAAGCGCTTTTAATATATACATAATGCATGATTAATTTGTGTCAAATAAATGGCTAAACTAAAGTCTAATGCTGTAATAATTTTTAGTCTCAACAGACGTGTATTACATCGCTTCAATATAAGAATGACAAAGGTCATAGGATATTTGATTTGACCCCAGGAAATTACTCTTTACGTTTACGTGCGAATTCATTATGGGGAAATGGGAATTGGACTGAAGCAACATATTTTCGTATCGCAGATAAGAGTATGAATAACTTTATTTAATCATTAATACATGTGAATTGATTATTATTTTTTATTTTTAGCTGATGACTTCGGTTATCTCATAACTGTTATAATAGTCGCGGCTTTAATTAGTACATCATTTGTAATTATGGCATTATTCGTTTACTTTAAATTTCGAAAGAATAAACCTGAGCTCACTTATGTGTCATGGAATCCCGAATACATTCCTCTCGGTATGTATCATTAGTCTTTGAAATTTACAGCACGATCAATGAGGCAATTTATATATAAAATGTACTTTTCGTAGTTATTTCCGATATTTTTACGTATTTATTATATAATGTAATAGTTTTTTTTAAAAAATTCAAAAGCGATTTTATCTCTATTTTCGTCTAAATTATTAACTATACTTTGCATTATAACTATTGCTATTGAGTGAAATAGTTTAATCATTTTAAGTGTGTTATAACTATGAATTAAATTAATTTAATTCATAATAATAGTATAAATTATATGCCCATTATATTTTAAATTGAAATTGAGTGTATATATATAACTAAATGATATTTTTCATATGTTACTTAGCATATGAACCTGATCCTGAATGGGAAGTGTCACGTGATAAGATTCATATCGGTCGTGAGTTAGGTCAGGGGTCATTCGGCATGGTATATGAGGGAGAGTTATTCAGATCGGAAAAGGAAAGGATAAAATGTGCAATAAAAACAGTGAATGAAAATGCATCGACAAATGATCGGATTAATTTTCTTCGTGAGGCCGATGTCATGAAGTATGTGACCTCTTCGTTGACATTCTTTTAAAATACTAATTATTTTCACTATATATAGATCGTTTGTTGATTGTAATCATGTGGTAAAACTCTTGGGAATTGTATCAAACGGTCAACCGGTATATGTATTAATGGAAATAATGACATACGGTGACCTTAGAAGTTATTTAAGATCGCATCGTCCAAACGAAGATAATCCCGATAATCCCAATGCAGTGCCTCCGACATTAGCACAATTGCTTCAAATGGCTATAGAAATTGCTGACGGAATGGCATATTTAGCATCACGAAAATTTGTTCATCGCGATTTAGCAGCGCGTAATTGTATGGTTTCCGAAGATTTAACTGTAAAAATTGGGGATTTCGGTATGACCCGAGATATATATGAAACTGATTACTACAGGTAAAATAACATTTTTTACTAAATAACGGTATAATATAAAAGGATTATTTAATTAAATTCATGAGTAAATTAAAATACACTATAACTTTAAGGAATTAAACATAAATGATTTAAAACAGGAAAGGGGGAAAAGGGCTATTGCCTGTGCGATGGATGTCTCCGGAATCATTAAAAGATGGGGTATTCACTACTTATTCTGATGTATGGTCTTATGGCGTTGTCCTTTGGGAAATGGCCACATTAGCACATCAGCCATATCAGGGCCTTTCTAATGAGGAGGTCCTTAAACATGTCGTGAGCGGAGGAAAAATGGAAAAACCTGAGCATTGTCCACAAAAATTGTATTTATAAATAATGAATTTATTTAATATTTTATTTGATAATAAAATTGTGTATTTTTAGATGGGAATTAATGTCGGGATGTTGGAATCGCAATCCCAAGAGTAGGCCCAACTTTATTCAAATAATTGAGATATTATTGTCAGATGCAAATGAGAATTTCAAACATATGAGTTATTATCATATTCTATATAAAGATAAACTACAAAATGTTAAACAAAAATGTACATTTGACAATGCTGAAGATGAAGAGACACCATTAAACAACTTTTCTAACACTGTTAATGTAGAGACAGAATCATTACAATATCATAACTTTCCTTTGAGTCGGACTATTGCTATGCCCGAAGAATCTGAATTATTATCACCGAATGATGATTCAGATGACATCGATAATATCGATGAATTTTCTGCCACAATTAACTCTCATGTGAATGATAATAGTTATAAAAATGGATATCATAACAATGATAATGTGCAATCTTCTGATGGGAGCAAAGGCAGCAAAATCAGCAGCACGACATCCAATGGAAGCATCGCCAATGGACATGTATTCCATCATCAAAATAATGTGTGTTAATTATGTGTATAATATCAGTGTTCCTCTTTCTAATGCCTCATGTATCATCATTCAGTTATCATCTGAAACTCCACACACATCATGATGTGTATAAATTCTGTAAATTCTGTATATTATGGTGCCATATATATATTCCTCCGTTTATTGGACACGATATTAATAACGATATTACTGTTAAATTTAGTCTCTACGAACATGTGAATGTTGAACACAGTGTGTTTACTGTGCCGTCTCTAACATGTTCGCATCGACGTATTATATCACAAAAGCACATGTTATAAAACAAATGACTCAAAAATTAACAGTAATCTCATTACATGTATTTACACGTGTTATTTAATGGGGAATTTACTATTAAATTCTCATACCAATTTTATAAACATATACTATGAGCCAAAGTAAATCTGACTAATGCATTGACCATATGAGCTTTGCTTATAATATTAATAAGTATACGCTCAATGCATGTCTAGTTTATATTGGTTCATACTGTATAATAATGGTCGCTATTTCCTCAAATTGTTTCTATGAATTTAGTATTTTTAAAAGTTTATATTTATCAAATATTATTTATTTACAAATTTACATATGCAGTAAAACCTATACAATACGGACACCTTTTCGTGAATCCATAGTTTAATTATATCTTTCGAATGAATTATTTTAACATTTTTACCAAAAATATTTACATCACTAATATAATATATTTAAGATAATTTAATTTTAGTTTATAATATATTTATTTATTTAGTATTTTAATTAAATTAACTAACAATTTTATTGACAAAAATATGCTATAAAATTATCATCGAAAGCATATCTGTTCATTTACGGTCAATTAAAATAATTCTAAAAATAAATAATGCAAAAGATGATGAAATTTATTTTAATTAATAAAAAGGGTTAACATAGGTATAGATTTCTACAGAAACCTTAAAAAGAAACTGCCCATTTGTAGAGGTTTTACTGTGCAAATTTCAAAAATAATATAAATCAATTGCGTCGATAAATGCATGGTGATCCTTTAGTTTAACCGCGAACCGATCGGACACTTTATTATAATTAAAAATAGAATTATTCATTCTCTTCAGAGACATATATTTTTAATCGAATAATATACTATTATTTATACTATTATTTGGTTTCTTTTGGTCGTATAATAACAGTAAAATTATGAAAATGTACAAAAATCATTCATTAACCATTACATTTTATTAATTAATAAAAATTTTTACGCATATTTATGTAATGAAAATATATAATATAATGAGAGTTTCATTTAATCATATTTTTTACTCCGCAATTATTATACGATCAATGACCAAATAAAATCACATAATAGCATTTGAATTATATAAATTGAATGACTTATTATTTATTATAAAAATATTATTTTTATTTTATTATTCCTATGGATAAACAAATTTATAATATAATATAAGTATATATTTTCACATCGATTTATTATTAAATTATATTTTATATTTTTTATATAAAAATATATTTAAAAATGTTCTTAATATATGATGCTCCTGAACATAGGCAAATCTATTATATAAATAAATTTTTATATTAATATATTTATTATATTAACGGTATAATTATTTAAAATGTCTGTTTAATAATTTAATAATCATGTCTCTGAAATTAATTTTTGAGCATTTTTATTTTTATTTTAATTATATTTTATTAAAAATATGAAATGCATAGAAACAGCCAATTTCTGGGAATGGCGACATAATATGAGAATTGTAATTCATATGTAAAAATGACATTTTCATTTTTTAACATATAATCATATATAATTTATTATAAAAATGTGAATTAATCACTTCCATTTATGTTATCAATAATTACATTATAATAATGTAAAATTTTTATTAAAATACTTAAAAATGCCTTTAATTAAATCAATAAAAAATGTTACATTAAAAATTTCATATTAAAATAATTATTACTTTAAGTATCGTGTGAAAATCACTCGATTTAGATTAATGTGTAAAAGCATATTAACCATAGACACAAACTTTTCGTTAAATGCTTATTTTCATCTTAAGATAGCAAAATAAATATTTAGAATGTGCCTATGTTTTAATAATACACAACCCTTTAAACCAAATTAGTTTTTGTCGCTTTTTTGCCATTATATACCGTATTTCCATAGTTGATCATGACCCTATGCAAGCGCATGTGCGATTCTATGCGTAAGTATATGTTATGCCTATGGACACATATACTTGCATAGGGTCATCTTCAACTATCGAAATACTGTATCGTATTTAAAGTTCCTATTTACACATATTTGTATATTTAAGACATTTTTTGTTTTTCACCGCGCTATTAAGCATGCGCGATTATACAGTATGTACGATTATCTAGCCGCTTACGTCTAGAGCCATCCCCTCGATAGCTCATCGACGTCACAATCATATAAATTGTACAGAAATAACGTTCGAAATATATATATCAGTATTATACACTTATGGCTAACCTTTATTTTTAATATTCTTATACTTAATTTTTTTCTTAAAATTTTTAAATGTCATAAAAAATCTCTAAATTCATTCTCAAAACGAAAAAATCGTAGCTTTAGTGTCGGCGCTGAATTTTTTATCAAAATTTATATTCGATTTTAATCATTATCAATTTTTGAATGTCCATAATTAAGCTTTAAAATGATATATTATACATGCATATATGATTTCTTAAATGATAAGAAAATTTACTTTAAAATCGTCTAAATAAAGGTCAGCCATAAGTGTATACAGTTTTACCTCACATTTTATTTCCGATGCACATCGGGACATTCCCGTAAAATGTTCAAAATCCTTCGGTTTAAATCCGTTTTCGCATAATCGTTTCGGTTTCTATTTTTTCGTCATTCCATTGCCATCGAATTCTTTTCATCACTGTTTCTTCATGAATATCAATATCAATGTTTTCAGTCATTTTTTAAAATTATTTTTACATTTTATTAATAAAATTTATATAAAAATTAAATAATAATGTAAATATAAACATGTGTTTTTAGAGTACATATTTAATTGTCATTATTAATGTTTACATTTCAATAGACCCAATGCTTTAAACGTGAGCATGCGTATAGCATATTCGTGTTAAAATGCAATTATATGCTTAATAGCATCGTTATCAGTAGCGTTGGCAAGAAATTGGAATTCCCCGTTTTTGGAACATTTGAAGTTTCCCGAAATTCCGAAGTTTCCGGGAAT